>VDFB02202622.1:0-57665 GCA_007258455.2 Sequoia sempervirens | reverse complement strand
TCACAAGAGGGAAAGGGGTGTAAGAGGGAGGTGTGCTCACACATGTGCGAGTGTGCACATTAGAAAGAGTTGGTGGGATTGTGTAAGAGGTTAGTGGATTTGTGTATGAGGTAGGTGGGATTCACACACATGTGAGAGGAAGGTAGGATGAGTAGGCTAGGACACTTGTCACATAGTGACAAGTTTAGGGGAGGTGGAGAGAATTAAAAATTAGGAAAGAATGTTATGATGGTTTAAGCATATGGATTAAATTAATTAATCAAGGATCAACTAATTTAATGGGGATGGGATAAGTGAACAAACCATGGGTTTATTAACTAGGCTAGGGTTAAAAGTTGGGGAATGGACTAATGGTGATTGAGACAGAGTTAAATAATAAGAAAGTGGTAATGAAGGTTAATTAGCCTAAATAAATAAATTAATTAATTTAGTTGGAAGGTTTGGGGGCTAAGGTTAGATTAATTAAATAAATGTAAATTTATTTAATTAAAGGTGGTGGATAAAGGTACCAGAAAAATTAATTAAATAAATAATAAATATTTAATTAATTAATTATTAGGATAAGGGAAAAGGTTAAATTGATTAAATAAGTAATAAATATTTATTTAATTAAGTATTAGGAACAATAAAGTGTGGTTAGGTAACATTTTAGGTGTCAACATTTTGCCCCTTTTTGAGACAATGTTGTGACTAAGAGAAGTAATATCATTTCAAAGAAAAATAACATAGTGGGCAAGGGATAAGGAACAGTGGTGTGATGCCCCAGTCCTTAGCGAGAATAATAAAGGATAATGAGGAGGTAGTGGTATGCCCCATTGAGAGGACATGCAAGTTCAAATAACACCTAGGTGTGCTCTCCAAATGGATGAGAGGACTAGAGGAGGGAGGATGAAAGGATGAAATAAATAAGGATGGATGGGAGAAGATAAGGATGATGAAGATATGAATGGAGAGTGAGGATGTTTGATCATCATACTGCAATTATATGAGCAACCTAGATTTGATATTGTACTTGGCATTATGCACCAAGGTATAAGGAACCAAGATGATAATGTGCCAAGTACGTGATAAGAAAGTTCAAGTGCAAACATATGCCTTATAACACTATGATATGGAAGATCATGATGCCCTTGTGGCAATAGTGTAAAAGACTATGAAAAATGCAAGCAATGATAAAACACACAAGCAAAAATTAAGCATGCACAAAAAACCAAAAGCAAACAAGGACTATGCACCAAGTCAAGCCGAAAATTGATTGATGGATTGATTGATGATGATAAGAACAATGCATACCCCAAGGATTGTGTTGTTAACGATGAGAACAACACATGGATTCAATGGATTAGTCGATCAATAGATTTAGCTAATTTGGATCGAAATGATGGTTTGAATTTGGATGATGCACTAGATTGTATGGATTGGGATTGATTGCATTTGGATGCGTTGGATTGGAAGGACAAATGGATTGATGGATTGGATAAGATAAGATTGGATGGAGGATAAGATGGTTAGGATGGAGGAATGAATGGAATCCAATGACAAGGGAGAACCAAGGTATGGTAAAGGATGGAAGTGGATAGGAGAGAGGGATTTGGGTGATGGGATATAAGAGGAAGGGAGTTCCAAGGACTAGTTGCAAAGGACTAAGATGCCCCATACTAGAGGTAGTACAATCATGGATGGGAGATTAGTAGCATGAGAGGGAAATAAATTTCATTGTCCAAAGCATGCATGGATGTTTTTCTCCTAGCTTTTTATAAAGATAAAGGGTGAAGAGGTAGGATATGGGATATGAGGAGGATAATATGGGATATGGATAAGGTATGCATATAATGATAGCATGAAGACTCCTTATTAAGATCAAATATGGGAAGGGTGGATTGATTTGGATAGGATGGGGGATATGGAATGAATGATATGGATAGCATAAGGGAGGTAGGATATGTGATGCTCATGTAGATCCTCAACCTTTTAAAGATCAAAGGAGGGAAAGGGGGGGATGAATTTAGATAAGATGATGGATAGTGGAGGATGAGGATAAGTTTTGGTATGGATGAATTTTTCCCTTGAGTGTAGAGTGGAAGAGGATGGGGAGATTACACATGAGTGGATGTATGATAGGGATAAGGAGGAAGGACTCAAGCATCTAGTTCCATAGATGGTATCCCTTAATTATGTGCTATAATGGACCATGGTAATTGGATGTATGCATAGATGTTGGTAGAATGTGGTAAGGGGGATTAAATGGATTGGAAAATGGGGGGATATGGATTTATGCAAAGGATTGGATAAGATATGGAAGGGTGGAAAATAGATGTTGGATAATGGATGGGTTGATGAAAGACATGTAGATGACTGGATGGAAATGTTGGCAAGATCAACATTGGCACACACCTTGAAGGGTGGTGTAGTTGTGGAAGAGAAGTGGACTTTGTATTTTGAGGCTTAGATGGAGGAATGGATGTAGATTTTGGGATATAAGAACCCAAAATGGATGGAGGGGATGAAGGATTATTAAATGGGGTGAAGAACCTAGGATTGGATGAAGCTTTTGGATAAGCAATTTTGGATGCCAATTTTGATTTTTCTTTGGGATGCATTGATTCTATGAGTATTTTGGGAATCCACATGGTTTTTGACTTTGATTTTTGCTTCATGGGCCTTTGTGGCCTTTGGGATTTAATTTTTTTTATTTGGGATCATATTTTTCCTATGTCTTTTGATGGGACATGTTGATCCTTTGATTTTTGTGGATTTTTGGCTTTATGCATTTGAGATTTGAGATCCAAATTGCTTCCATGAGCAATGGGATTGGTGGATGGATATGAATGATGTGGAAGTATTATGAATTGGTTTGTGTAAGTAGTATGTTGGAAAAGGTTGAAGGGTGTGTACCTTTGTTGATCTTGATTAGGGATATGAGGTGATGGATAGAGAGGATAATGGGATTTTGGAATAGGAATCCTAGGTGGTGGAATGTAAGGAACCAAGATGGATGGAGGGGATAAAGGACTTTGTTTTGGGACATAGGGACCCAAAATAGATCAAAGGGATGAGGGATTGGGATTTGGAACATAAGGGACCAAGATAGATTTGGAGGATGGTGAATGTGGATATTTGGATTTAGATTGAGGGATTTTGGATTTAGGATGGGTGGAAGGAGTGCTAATGTCTTGAGATTAGTATCCAAGGCCATGATATTTTGGATTTTCTTTGATATTAAGGGGTTTTAAAATGCCTTTCTCATGAAGGACGAACCCTTTTCCTTGATAATGCATAGTTTGAAAAATCCTTTGCCAATGGGATACTTGTTGTTTTGGGAGCAAGATGCAAGTTCATTTTGAGGGGGATATGACACAGAAAGAATGATAGGCTCTTGGAGTAAACCAGCTTGGATGAAAGTGGAGGAACCCATTTGATAAGTATGGGTTTCATGGGTAGCTTGGATAGGGGCAATGGGATCTTGTGGAGGATTAGAGGATCATGACATGAAGATGAAGGGATGATTTTATCTAACTTGGGGTAGGATCATGAGATGGGGTGGATGGTATAGTGTTCTCTTGGTTATGAGATGGAAGGGGATCATGAAACAAAGTGGGAGAGGTGTTTTGATCATGAGAAGGGAGATGATCATTAGATGGGGTGGAAGGTGCACTTTGATCTTGATTTAGAGAGGGATCATGCAATGGAGTGGAAGAGATAATTTGATCCTGACAAGGAAGGATTCTATTAGATGAAGTGGGAAAGAGTGGATCATGAGAGCGGGATGAAGGGATATATTTCTCTTGAGATGGAAAGGGATCATTGGATAAGATAGAAGGGATATGTTCTTGATTGAAAATCGGATCATTATATTGAAGGGGGTCATATGATGGAGGAGAAGGGGTTCCTTGATCTCTATATGGAGGGGAATCTATGTTAGCATGCTTTGGATTAGGATATGGACATAGTTCATTTGATTTGGATGGTGTGATAGGGGAAAAAGGTTGGATATAATCTTTAATTTGGATAGATGGAGTGGTAGGATATTCATGAGATTTGAGGGATTGGGGTTTATATTGGTGTGGGGGTGATGAAGACAAATGCATGCCATGGGAAGCTTGCACAACTTTATTTTTGTATGGGGAATTAGCCACCTCTGTGAATAGTCCTTGGTGGAAATTATGAGAGACATAAGATGAAGTTGATTGGTAAGCTTGGGGTGGTGTGGATTGCAAGGATGTGGGAGATGAAAAAGTGGAATAAAAAGTGGAAGCTTCCATGGATTGGTAAATTGTGGATGAGGATGAGGACCTTGAAAAGGATTTGCAGATAGGGATTTGAGATGTGGATGGGGTTGGAGGGGAATTTTGGCTAGAGGCTTGGTTTCCCTTGTTAAAGGAAGGGGAAGGATAAACAAGAGGAGATGGATTGGGATTGGATTAAGGTGGGGAGGATGGAAGTTTAGCACCAATGCCAAGGAAATATCTGAGCATGGCATCCTTATCATTCTTGAAGTAATGGGTGAGAATAAAATTAGTGGTGGTGGATGGGGATGATATGGATGGGACTTGAGGGGAGCTTTAGATGGGGGATTGGTGGAAGATTGGAGAATTTTGTCTATTGATAATGGATTCAAGGTGGTCCACAATGCTCTCATTATCATCATAGAGATCATATTTAGGTTGGTCAACAAGGCTATCATCATCATCATCAATATGATTAAGGTTGGTTGGAATGGATGAAGGTGGATCATAATAGATTATGTTGTATGGAGGATAGATTAGATGGTTAGACACAGTGCAAGATTGATTGGAAGAGGAAAGCTTGGGATTGATTTTGGATGAGGATGGAAATTATGATGATGGATTAGAAATGAATTTTGGGGTTAGAAGAATAGGACCTAAGGATAGGATCTTTGGATGATGATGAAAGGGTATGGGGTATGGAGTAGATTGAACCATCAACCAAATTTTGATGTTCAAAGGATAATTTTTGATTAAGGATTAGGGATTGGATGTGTGATTGAAATAGATAGATGGATAATGGATGATTAGATTTTGGATGGGGGGAGATGGATTATATTAGGAGTTATTTTGAATGAGATCAGGTTGACAAGAGGATTGGATTAATATGATGATGATGATGATGGATAATAAGGATGATAGTGAAGGATGTGGATTAAGGATGATGATGGATAGAGGATGAAAGTGGATTAAGAAAGACATGTTTTGTTGTGGATTATGGAGGATGATTAGGATAATGATTAGGACATCAAATAGATTAGAAAAATTAAGCTTAGGGTCCTAAATTATGGAATTGGGATGGATTGGATATAGATTAGGGGATGATTAGGACAAGATGGATGATTAGGATGATTGGGGGGATAGTTAAGATGTCCACCCAATCATTTATTTCCAATAAATTCATTTAACCTTGGTTTCCTAAAACAAAATAATATCTATACTCTCTTCCTCAATTAGTCATTTAAGTAAATGATATTTTTTTGTAGGCATTCAATCTCCAAGTATTATAGCTTATTATCTTCTAAGGTTCTTTTTGTTCTCAATGTGTTTGTAATAACCAGCCTTTGATTATTACTACTTTTTTCCAATTCTCAAGTACTAAATTAATTGACTAAGTGTCTTATAAGGAATTTACCAAAGTGATCAAAGCATTTCCTACATAACCTAGAGAGAGAAAAACATGCATACAATTTTACAGAATAACCATAATGCAAAGATCAAAGACATACCACAAAATTACACAAGATATACCTTGTGAAAATCCTCAAAAGGGAAAATCCTATCCTCTAAAAGCATCCACACTCAATGTAGTATTCAATAATGAAAACATTAAAATACACTTATAGAGTCTCTATGAACACTTTTGAAACATCAAACTCCTTCAATGCATCCTCCATGTGTCCAAGCATATAACCACACATCCCATGTCGTGCTTCACACATGCAATAAAAAAGAGAGTTCAATACAACTGACAACCAAACCAAACAACTAGCTAGCCAACAAGCCAACTAACCAAACCCAACCACTAAGCATGTGCTTGCTTTTATACAATCAAGATCACTCAAAACAACTGAGTTATGGGTAAAACCATGTACCTAAAATACATGAGTGCACAAAACCATTAACCCCCAACTTTTCCTTTTTGGTATCAATTTTTTCCAATATTAAATATGTTTCCCATGTGCAACCCACATATGAAAGATCAAACCAATGTTACATACAACTTTACAAGTGTACCCAAATAAATATTTAATATGGCTAAACACGTCCTAAGATGCACCATAAATATATATTTATTTTACATATTAATCTAGAGGAGGGGATTCACTACTCCCAAGTTTCTAGGACACAAAAGAGCTCAAAGGGAGTGAATTTCCCTCAACTACCTCAAGAATACCTCAAACATAACCAAAAAAGAATAGGCTAAAAAGGAGGGGCAAACTAAGCTTCATTTTATTTATTTTTTATGACAAATGTTTTTTTGGAAATGAGTGAGTTGACCTCAAGGGTCTGGGACTATAAACTCACTAGCTCTCGACCAGAGGACACTAGTGCGTGAGTCAAATGACAACGCGTCGTGCTGTCATCTTAGAGGCATGTTGGCATCTCGTTCAAACAAAGAGTAGGATTTATAAAATGGAACTCACAAGGTGTGCTAACAACCTGAGAGTTTTAGTTTGACAATTTAACAAATATGAAGAAATGCATGAAATGAAAAAAACTACAAGAAGAATACTATAACTTAAAAAGATAAACTATCTAATGACAAAATGAAAAGGGAAAGGAAGAAGGAGAGAAACTCACACAAGGTCCAGTTCTCCAACAAGCTCCTCATGAATAGATTGAACCTACACACAAAGCAATGAAAAAGTGTTGTGGCTATGTTTTGGAGCTTGCCTAAGTCAAGCGCCCATTTTTTTGTTTCCACCTCCATGGAAAGCTAATAGACCACAAGATATAGAGATGATAAAAAAATAGAAAGGTAGAAACAAAATTTAGAGTGCAAAGACAATCTAAATGCTACTCTACAAATAAGACAATGCAAGTAAATAGATAGATATTACCCTCCTTTCTATGTACTTGGAGAAGTTGAGAGAGGAAACAAGAGAGCAATACAACCATGCCAATAGAGTAGAGATTTTACCACTTGCAATAGACATTGGTGGTAAAAGCTACAAAATGTTAAAGTGTGAAGCAAGGGTGAAGCAAGTTGAGAGAATGCAAGAATGGAGTGATGGAATATCAAGAGATTGAATGAAATTACAAGAGATATGTTTAAAAGGTGTTTTTGGAGCCAAATAGACGTTTTTGGGTGGTCAAGATTCGAAGAGGGACATTACATTGTAGGTTGATAGGGAATCACAATGCCTCAATGTCCACTGACCAAAGAATCTTGCCAACATGGAAGCGTGACACGCAAACATCCACGTGACATGCAGGCATCCTCGACATAAATTCCATCACCGATAGAAAATGACAAGGAGACATGTGAAAATCAAGGCAAAGGTGGTGGTTTTTTGCATTATTGAGTTTGTAAGCTAAAATGAGGTAATTATAATGGGAAATTACACTAGGTGCAAATTTATGCCATTACATTTTTCCCCCACTTTAGTGTGCATATATGTCAATGCATATGTGAGCTAAAGTAGAAAGAGATTAAAGAGAATATACCAAAAATGTAGAGGAAGTAGTCCTTTTCTCCAGCATACCCTGACGTGTAAGAGGATGAGCTCCACCAGGATGTGAAGAGGACATGTGTCTTCAATCCTACAAAACTAGCTACAATCTCACTATAAACATGTCAGTTGCAGACAAACATGTTAGGTAAAAAAGTGAATCATAATAGACACAATTATAAGACATAATAAGATACAATATGATCAAATATAAGATAGGTTTGTGGTCACTGCAAAATATGTTGCAGGACAATCACAAAAAAGACAAGTCTAGTCAGGTTGTCCCCAAGCTAGATGCCAATCTATATAAGATATCAAACACCAAGAGACAAGATATCAAATATCAGATGGACAACACAAATTGCAAGATACCAAAGAATTCTTTTGAAAAGAGGGCTTTCAAGAAGGGGTTCTTTCAATAGTGGACCCTTTTCTTAAGACATCAAGACACCAAAGGACCCTTTCGAAATGACACTCCTTTTGAAGGACACAAAATTTTCTACAAGTGATTTTTTCATCAAGGAATCCTTTTGAAAGATCTTTCAACAAGGAATCCATTGGAAAGAGTGATCCTTTCTGAAAGGAAATTTTTTAGATTCTTACTTTGTAGAAAGAATACTCCTTTTTTGAAAGGAAAGTTTTTAGATTCTCTCACCAAGGGATCCTTTTGAAAGAACCTTTTTTCAAGGAGTCATTTTTGAGAGAATACACCATTTTTGGAAAATGAGGTTTTTCAACAAGGGATTATTTTGTCAAGGAATTCATTTTAAAGACCCAAGGAATCCTTTTGAAAAAATTCTCCTTGTTGAAAATTAGACAAGCATGATAGCCCCCCTTAGGATGGTGTGTACTATGCAGAGTAGCACATGGCATCCCAAGGAGAAAATAAAAACAAGAGACATTGTGGCACAAGATACATGGCGAGATGTATTTGTGGTATGTTTTCAGACATGCAAGGGAAAACACATAAGAACCACAACACCAAGAAGCAGACAAGTAGAGATGAAGAAATCGAGAGACAAGGGGATCTAATAATTCAGGCTTAGAACTATCCATAGATATAATAGATAGAGATAATATAATATACATGAGCTATCATCAACACCAAAATTTCTCAAAACGTGAAAGACATATTAAGACAAAGTAAAATAAAAAATTGGGTCAGCATGGAAGAAGGCTTAAATGCCCCCAATGCTTTGCATCATCCTTGATATCGAAAAACAAGAATATGACACATAGAAGAATAATGACACAAATAGAAGTGTACAACAAAACTTGACGCTTGTATCCAAGTACCTATAAGGGTAGCAAGGGTCCTCTAGGAAGGATCATAAAACATCAAAAGACACGAACTAGGGAACATGAACAAACAAACAAAACTAATACAAATGCAGGAGGCACCACCCTAGTCCTCATCGACCAACAAATTATCCTGCTCCTAATCTACATCATTATAGGGGGAAGGAGGATGAGCCTGCAAGGGAGGGATAGCAAGGGCAATACCCTTTTACTCTCCTATGACAAGAGCCAAGGAAGAAGGCCCTTTGAGTTCTTCTTCATTGAGCTCTTGTGAAGCGAAGGTCATTGATTTTGCAAAAAATGAGGATAGAGTCAGGATGTCATCCACTGAGTTGAACATGCACTTCTCAAGAGTTCCTTGTGTGAACTTAGCAGAGGAAAGACAAGGCACCTGAGAGTCACTTCCGACCTCAGGAAGAGGGGCAATGAAGAATTTTTAGAAATAAGGGATTGCCTTCATCATGAGGATAAAATGAGCAAAAACAAAACTAGAATCCAAAAAAGGTGAGCCTTTCTTATGACCATCAATCAAGGTGAGGTCATCCTCCAACTTATGCTTTAGTGGAGGATGCAAGATCCCCACAGAGGAAGAAAAAGCAGAATAATAAGAGGGACCCATAGAGGACACCACCTTTGTATTAGGCATGTCGATAGGCTATGAAAAAGGAGGAATCTTCAGAAGGGACATGATAAGTGGAGGCTTCGTAGAAAGAGTGATGAAGACTTGCACCCTTTTGGGGTGAGGGACATCAAGACCCGTAGGAGGAGCCAAAAGCAAGACAAAAGCAATGGGAACTGAAGTAGAGGACATAGAAGTAGACAAAGCAACATAAGAGACAAGAATAAAGACAACAATCTTCTCCTTAATATTTTGTGTGAAACATGCTCCTAAGCTAGAGCCTTTCACTGGTGCTTACACTCGTGCACAAGCCAGTTACGTCAGTTATGAGCATTAGAGAATGCGGCTTGAGAAGAGGCCAGAGGCTATGCTCCATTGTGAGAGCATCCTTCACAACTATTTTCTGGTGGAAGGGTGGTCTCTTGAGTGGGAGTAGGAGGAGGAGGAGGAGGCATAGGGGCATAAATGGCAATAAAAGGAGAAATATAGACAAGCGCCTTCACAATAGGCCTCTTCTCATTCATTGCTCGAGGAGCAAGTGGAGGAACGATAGGAGGCCATAGAGGCTAAGATGCAACATCTACCCCATGAGAATTCTTACCCTTTCCATATAGGGTGGTTCGGGAAACCATGGGTGGAACATGCAATTGGAAAGCTTGATGCTTCAACTTCCACCAGATAGGCACCATTCCACTTCCCATGCAAGGCACAAAAGTAAGAACTAAGGATGCCACCAAAGGTTGAGAAGAAGATGCAGATGGTGTAGAAGACATAGAAGGGGAAGGATCTAATGCAAAAGAATTTTTTTCCTTCCCTTTTGACAAGCAAAAGAGACAACTTGCTAGAAGCCTTCATAGAAACAACATACGAAGACATAAGAAAACTAGCTTTTGGACCGAGCCCCCAGTCTTATAATTAACATAAGATCGATACAACAAATCTCCCCTAGGGGGAGAGGTCCGACTAGGGTGGGCCAAAAGTGATCCAAAGAAAAGGCCCCATGTGGCACCAGTGATTTATAACTAGTATCATGAACAACATGCACTGTGCCCTTATGGGGGAATTTCACACACTTGTGGACTACAAAGGTGACCGTATTCATGGAGGCTAGCCATGGAATGCCTAGCCTAGCCTCGGGAAGAGGCCGGGACCTCGAATTAGCGTATCCGACGATAGCGAACAGGAGATGACACCGCACGCATCAATTTCGGCAGCCATTGATACAGAATGACGAATGACCGCGATCCCCATGTGGCGCGTGAGCTTTGGCCGTGCCGACGGAATGCGCAAAACAGCTGGGAAGGAACTCTAACCAAGAATGGCGCCAAGTGATGGCGAGCATATGGTCAGAGGATCTTAATGGAAATGCTGATACAAGAACTCTAACCAAGAAATGCGTCGGCGAACGACGAGCATGTGGTAAGAGGATCCCTACCATCTAATATGCTGAAAGCAAACTCAACACCAAGTATGTGCTACCCAATCCAGTATGGAAATGAGGCGACCATATGGTGGAGATAGAAAGAAATACAATGCAACTTCAGAATGCAAAGTAATCATTACAAAACATGATAAGCAAGATTAAAGAAGTGCCGACCGTACTACTGTTAAGCTTATAATATGAAGAGCAATCGCCTGCCAAGAGCATATGATTATAACAGATTAGCATTACATCATATAAGAGAACTCTCCTTTGCTTAATCAAGGATGCCAAGACCAATAACTTCACTCAGAGACCAAACTGAGGATTCTGATTTAGACAGACCTGCACTTTAAATTTATAACCAGCAACCTAACACCACACTTAAATGATCATATCTCTCTCACAACTCATCCAATTGACGTGAAACGAAGTGCAATATACCCTAATGATGAAGGCGACCAAGATAGAGCACTGAAAACTGATCAAAAGACCCCAAATTAAATATGCACGAATTTCAAGACAAAGTCAAAAGGTATGGCCCAACAAGAGGGGCGATTTCACTTTAAAAATTCAAGACTTCACTAAAAAATCTGCAACTTAGGGAAAAGGGTCGCCCTTCATAGACAGAGAAATTAATGCAACGCCCAGAATGATTCTTTTTGTATTTTTTGATTTATGAATAAAAACAACAATCTGCTGTAAAGAATATGCAATTCCAGAATCTCACTAATATGCATAAAACTGAACTACAAAGCCACACAATGACTACAATGCAGAAAATCCCACTACAAATCACTCAAACTACACTACCTCACCACTAGTCGCTATCTCTCAAGCGAGAAGCAATGCCAAGCTAGGAGGCTTACATTCCTCGAAGCAATCCCAAGCCAATCCGGCAGCATAACATTCCTGTAGACCAAAGATAATCCAAATGAGAACCAATGGCTTCCTTTTATAATTTCCAAAGGACCCTTCTAGAAACCCTAATCTTCTTTTTTGAACCAAACCCTAATCCTCCAATAGGTGGCGTCCCACTTTCCCAAGCAAAACTTTGACTTTTAATATCAACTTTATCTCCTCCTTGAAGTTGGCGTCCAATTTATGCTTGGATTAAACCTTCTTTATAAGAAATATAATTAATTTCCTTCAATGAAGCGCCCACCCAAAAAGAACATCTTTTAAAACAACTTAAGGTGAAGTAAAGCAGGCCGGGGTCAATGTTAAAATATATTAAAACATGACCTAATTAAAATAATTCAATCCTATTCTCTAATTGCGGCTCCCCAAAGCTAAAATGGTGTTGAACTTATCACCAAGTAGAAAGCTAACCGTACGAAACTAACAGACCATCTACAAAAATAGAATTTAATAAAAATAGTAAATTCTAGAAAGATGTCGTAATGCCAAGAAAAATACCAATCGCTAAGCTCTCAAAACCCAAAAGAATCTTCCATCAATCAACCAACCTCGAAAGCCAAAGCATCCTCAAAAACATGAAACCCTAATTTTTCCTTTCTGCAGCCTATGGGTCTCCGTGTAATAGCTAACAAATAACTGAAAGATCATCCTCAAGAAGGGGACACATACCATCCTCCTCCCAAGATTGCTTGTCCTCAAGCAATCGCAGAACCTAGATGCCGCAGACCTCATCATTCTCCCAAGTTGCATCCTCCAAAGGCAAGTTCTTCCACTTCACCAAGTATTCTCTGATTGTTTTTTTTCTCAAAGAACGCTCCCTAGAATCAAGAATCTCTTTTGGAATCAAAACTAACTGTCCCTCTTCATCTAAAGGTGGCAAATCGCGGATGAAGCAAACAACATTGTGTCCAAGTGTTTCTTGAGGCGCAGACATGGAAGACATTGTGTACTGCCATTCAAGGTAGCTCCAACTCATAGTTACCGCTTCCTCACCCTTTCGATGATCAACTTTTATTATAAATGGGGTTTGAGCTTCAGCCCACTTTCTTTGAGAGTAGACTATTTTAGGTACAGTAGCCTGTGAGATAAACCATATCTCCAACTCCTCTCAAAAGAGCGCCAACACAACAATGGACGCGATACATATTCTGGCCGGGATTCTGTGCAATCTGAAGACTGTTCTTCAATGATTTCATGATATCTTGACTCTGCTGCAACAAATCCTTGGCTTGAGGGGCTTTGCTATCACCAAACACCAAATCAACAAAGCTAGGAGCTTCATAGCCATAAAGAGCCAAGAAAGGTGACATCTTTATTGACATGTGAAAAGAAGAATTATAATAGTACTCGCCTATGTGAAGCCACTTCACCCATGCTCTTTGCTGCTCCAAAACATAGTTTCTCAAATAGCCTTCCAACCACTTGTTCACTATTTCAATTTGTCCATCTGTTTGGGGGTGATAACTAGTGCTTGGAGTAAGCACAGTACCACTCATTCTAAAGACCTCTTGCCAAAAAGTGCTTAGGAACTTGTTGTCCCTATCACTCATAATGTTTTTTGGCAACCCATGTAACCTAAACATCTCATGAAAAAATAGATTTGCAACTTGGGCTGTTGAAAAAGAGCTGGTAATGGCAAAGAAGTGAGCAAATTTTGTTAGTCTATCCACTACAACATAGATATAATCCTTCCCTTGGACCTTGGGAAACCTCGTGATGAAGTCCATCGATATGCTTTCCCTTTTTTGATTGGGAATAGGGAGAGGTTGCAGCAGACCAGCTAGTAGAGTATGCTCATTCTTGTTCATTTGACAAGTGGGACACTCCTGAATGTAGTGTTGAACTTCCCCTTTCAACCCTTTCCAAGAAAATCTTTCCCAGATCTGCCTATATGTCTTAAAGAATCCTTGATGACCAGTAAGCGGAATGTCATGAAATGTCAACAAAATCTTCTTTTTGAGCTTAGAATCAGCCACCAAAAAGATTCTACCCTTGTAGTGTATCAACCCTTCAATTACCTTGTACCTTTCGTCATGAAAAGTACCCTCAATGATGCTGGTTGCAAACTAATTTTTGGCATAATCAACAAGCAACATGTCCTTCCAATCAGCAATAAGCTCACACAATGAGCTCAAATGGGGTCTCCTAGATAGAGCATCAACCACAATATTATTTTTCCTTTGACATACTCAATGTCAAAATCGTAAGCTTGAAGCTTACTCACCCACTTTTGTTGCCTCTCATTCAGATCCTTCTGATGCATGAAGTGTTTGAGACTATTGTGATCAGTCTTGACCACGAACTTGTTTCCCACCAAATACTATCTAAACTTAGCTAATGCATGCATAATGGCAAGCATTTCCTTGTCATAGATAGAGTAGGTCCTCTCAACACCTCTTAGTTTTCTGCTCTCAAACACAATGGGATGTTTGTCTTGCATCAAAACAACCCCAACTCCTTCACCGAATGCATCACACTGTAGCTCGGGAAGGCTTGGAAAAACTGAATGGCCGTGATTGGACAAGAGCCACATGATCCTCTTAAACTTATCAAAAATAGTTTGATCCTTTCTCACCAACAAAAAGCCCCTTTTTCGCAAGATCAAGAAGAGGGAGCAACATTCTCGCAGAGTAGCTTCACAAATCTTCTCAAAACTACAAAGACCTAAGAACCCTTTCACTGAGCTGCTCTCGTGAGGGGTGGCCAATCAACAACTCATTTCTGGATCTTTTCAAGATCAACCTTCACTCCATCAACACTGATTATGTGACCGAGGTAAAGTAGCTCCTTCATTCCAAATTCACATTTGGATTCTTTGGCAAACAAGCTCTTAGATTCTAGGATGCTAAGCACTTCCTCCAAGTGCTTGAGATGTTCTTCCCATGTCTTGCTGAAAATCAGGATGTCGTCAAAAAATATCAATACAAACTTCCTCAACTGCTTCTGAAAGACTCTGTTCATACAAGACTGGAAGGTAGCAGGAGCGTTAGTCAACCCAAATGGCATGACTAGAAACTCGAAGTGGCCATAGTGACATCTAAATGCTGTCTTCTCAACATCAGATCCTCTCATCCGAATCTAGTAGTAGCCCGATCTCAAATCGATCTTTGAAAAGAACTTGGCTCCATGTAGCTCATCAATAAGCTCATTCATTCCTAATGGGTATCTGCTTTTGATGGTGCTTTGATTCAAAGCATGATAGTCCACACACATGCGGATGGTACCATCCTTCTTCTTCACAAGAACAACTGCTGAAGCGAAGGGACTCTTGCTTGGACGAATGAAGCCCATCTCCAAGAGTTCCTGAATGTTTTTCTCAATCTCATCCTTCTGCTTCTTAGGGTACCGATATGGAGTTGTAATAACTGGTTTAGCTCCTTCCTTGAGCTCTATGATATGCTCTGAACCCCGTTCAGGTGGTGGTCTAGGAGGTAAATCAGCAAATACCTTGCTCTTCTTTGTGAGTAAAGACTGAATATCAGAAGGATAGTCTCTCTTAGTTTCAACCGGACTAGCAGGAAGAATCATACATTCTGCAGCCCACTCAGCTTGATCATGACGAATCAGCCTTGCCATTCTCTTGAATGACACAACCCGAGGACCCCCATTGGACATTCCTCTTAGTACTACCCTCTTCCCATCGGATTGAAACTTGAGCTCCATAGTTTGCAGATTTAAGGAGATCTCTCCAAGTGAACGCAGCCATTGAATGCCTAGAACGACATCCATATCTCCAATGTTGACTACATAGAAGTCGTCCTTGACTTCATAGTTTCTCAATTGCATAGTCATGTTTGAGATCTTCTTGGTGCATGAGATGTGGAACCCATCAGCAACCATGACCTTGAAGCCTTCAAACTCTTCTGTTTGCAGCCCCTTCTTTGCCACCACAACTTCATCAATGAAGTTATGTGTTGCCCCGGTGTCAATCAAAGCAACTATTCGCTGCCCCTTAATCATCCTTCGAACCTTGAAAGATTCATTCCTTTGAAAGCTCGAAAGTTGAGCCAAAATACCTCCACTTTCCTTTTCATCTTCGGACTCTTCTGGAGCTCTTTCCACTTCACTATCATCAAAATCAGACTGCTGGTCTGAAAAATCAGAATTACTTTCACCAGCTGAATAGTACTCAATCTGATGAAATTTGACTCCCTTTGGGCAAACATGATCTTGAGACCATTTTTCTCTACACCGGAAACATAACCCCTTTCTTCTGAGTTCGTTAGTGTCTCTGGATCCAATCTTGTGACATGAGGATTATGCTGTTTGAACTCCTTATGCTGAGGTATTAAATGAGGTCTTTGATGAGGTCTTTTTCCTTTATCCCCTTTGTGAAAGGATGGCTTGGATTGAAACTTTGCCTTAGGAGCAGCCCACTCCATGTTTCTTGCTTTCTTCATGGCCTCCTGTAGGGAGGGTGGATCAAAAGCTTTAATCCAACCCTTGAGTGGCTCCATCAATCCTTCACTGAATAGGATCACCAAACGCCTCTCAGTGATTCCTGTGACCATGACTGAGAGTCTCTGAAACTCAGCTATGTAGGCATCAACTGTGCCATATTGCCTAAGTTGTGCCAATTCTCTGAAATGTATTTCAGGATCTTTTTTCTCAAATCTCTCGATGAGCCTATTGGTGAACTCATCATAGGTAGTGATAGACCGATGACCCAAGGTGACTAGGCCATGGTACCACCACTCGTGCGCCACCCCATCTAGGTGTAGCGTGGCGAACTTAATCGCCTCCTCTTCCGCCATGGGTCTAAGAGCTAGATAATTATCTAACTTTTGTATCCAAGCTCTGGCTGAGCTGTTGTCACTCCCATCAAAATGTGGAAGCATGACCTTGTTGACAGCTTGATGCAAATCCCCATGTACTGTTGTTTTTCTTTGTTCATATGGTCTCCCTTGTCCCCTATTCTTCCTTTTATGATCCATAAAATCATTATAAGACATGTCCATCTTAATTTCATCAGGTAGAGAATCATACTCAGCACGACCGAGTCTCAACTGTTCAACAAATGAAGTATTCTCTTCTGGATCAGGTTGAGTGTTTACTGGTGCCAAGAAGGTGGGTTTGAATGGCCTGGAAGAAATGTATGTGTTGTTTGAAATAGGCTGAGCAGCATGTCCATCATGCTAGTTGGAGGCACTGTGTTCTCCTCTATGTCCTGGGTTGCTTTGTGGAGTTGTGTTCTGGCCCACTTTCCCCATCATGAGAGATACCATATCCATTAAGGCATCCATCTTCCTTTCAAATCTCTTTCCAACTTATCGATTCTCTCTGTCTTAAACTCTCTTGTTGGCCCCTACTCCACTCTCTCACCTTCTGCCATATTTGTTTCGAGAAGACTCCCAATGAGCCCTCAAGACCTCTGAAGCTGTCTGACCTTCTGGAGCCTGATAGAGCTGAAACTGATTTGCAGCCTTCTTGTCTTCCCTTGCTATGTATCTCTTTTCTCCTTACTCATAGACGGTTTGTTTCACAGGATGGCAGGATACGTGGCTCTGATACCACTGAAATATTCCGTCAATTTTTCAAAATTTCACACATAAGCAGAGCAATACACAGTCGTTAGGGTTAGCTCTAAACCAAAACGATGCTGAAGCAACTCTAACCAGAATGTACACCAGGATCCCGATGTGGGCAAGGTGTGAGCATTGGTCAGAGGATCTAAATGCTGAAACAAAGCTAGAAGGAACTCTAACCAAGAATGGCGCCAAGTGATGGCGAGCATATGGTCAGAGGATCTTAATGGAAATGCTGATACAAGAACTCTAACCAAGAAATGCGTCGGCGAACGACGAGCATGTGGTCAGAGGATCCCTACCATCTAATATGCTGAAAGCAAACTCAACACCAAGTATGTGCTACCCAATCCAGTATGGAAATGAGGCGACCATATGGCGGAGATAGAAAGAAATACAATGCAACTTCAGAATGTAAAGTAATCATTACAAAACATGATAAGCAAGATTAGAGAAGTGCTGACGTACTACTGTTCAGCTTACAATATGAAGAGCAATCGCCTGCCAAGAGCATATGATTATAACAGATTAGCATTACATCATATAAGAGAACTCTCCTTTGCTTAATCAAGGATGCCAAGACCAATAACTTCACTCAGAGACCAAACTGAGGATTCTGATTTAGACAGACCTGCACTTTAAATTTATAACCAGCAACCTAACACCACACTTAAATGATCATATCTCTCTCACAACTCATCCAATTGACGTGAAACGAAGTGCAATATACCCTAATGATGAAGGCGACCAAGATAGAGCACTGAAAATTGATCAAAAGACCCCAAATTAAATATGCACGAATTTCAAGACAAAGTCAAAAGGTACGGCCCAGCAAGAGGGGCGATTTCACTTTAAAAATTCAAGACTTCACTAAAAAATCTGCAACTTAGGGAAAAGGGTCGCCCTTCACAGACAGAGAGATTAATGCAACGCCCAGAATGATTCTTTTTGTATTTTTTGATTTATGAATAAAAACAACAATCTGCTGTAAAGAATATGCAATTCCAGAATCTCACTAATATGCATAAAACTGACTACAAAGCCACACAATGACTACAATGCAGAAATCCCACTACAAATCACTCAAACTACACTACCTCACCACTAGTCGCTATCTCTCAAGTGAGAAGCAATGCCAAGCTAGGAGGCTTACATTCCTCGAAGCAATCCCAAAGCCAATCCGGCAGCATAACATTCCTGTAGACAAAAGATAATCCAAATGAGAACCAATGGCTTCCTTTTATAATTTCCAGAGGACCCTTCTAGAAACCCTAATCTTCTTTTTTGAACCAAACCCTAATCCTCCAATAGGTGGCGTCCCACTTTCCCAAGCAAAACTTTGACTTTTAATATCAACTTTATCTCCTCCTTGAAGTTGGCGTCCAATTTATGCTTGGATTAAACTTTCTTTATAAGAAATATAATTAATTTCCTTCAATGAAGCGCCCACCCAAAAAGAACATCTTTTAAAACAACTTAAAGTGAAGTAGCTAGGCCAAGGGGGGGTCAATGTTAAAATATAACATTAAAACATGACTTAATTAAAATAATTCGAACTTATCTCTCCAATTGTGCCCCAAAGCCAAAAATGAGTAAGCCAACTGATCAGTCTGAAGTAGAAAGCCAACCGTGCCGAAACCAACAGGACCACTGCCAGAAATAGAATTTACTAAAAATAGTAAATTCTAGAAAGATGCCTGAATGCCAAAGAAAAACATACCATTGGAAGCTCTCTCAAAACCCATAAAGAAATCGCCATTTATCAACCAACCTCGGAGTAAAGCATCCTCCAAACATGAAACCCTAATTCGCTTCAGTAGCCTACTGTCTCATAGGCCAACGGTCAACTGGAAAGATCATGCTTGAGAGGGACATTACATTCTTATGAAGATTATTAAAGAAAAATGTTTCATCTGTTATCATGTTCACTTAGCTTGTCGGATCAACCATAACACTAGTCACAATGTTATCATTAATCCAGACAAGAACATACAACAAAAAAGGCTCCTTGTTTAAGGGAAGATCATGTGAGGTGAAGGATATATCAGGAACAACACTCACATTCTTTGCAAGAGGCATACAAGTGAATGAGACTATGTTCACATACTCAAACAATACAAGATTAGAAGACATAGAAGACTACATGACTAGGTTAGCAGAATGAGAAGGAAATGGATCTGTGTAAATCTGTAGTTCGCTATTAGGCTTAGCCACATATTTGTTAGATTTTTGCTTCTTCCCATCGAGTAAATAGTCCCATCATCGATGCGATCTTGAATCTCATGATGTAGGGGGATGCATCACTTGGTATCATGTTCATGTACTCAATGAAATTGACAAAACATTTATGCATCATACCACTATGGATATGGCTCAAAAAGAGGTCATATTTTTAGTAATGTTATATTTTTACTTTTTAACATATTTTGCAAGGTACTGGTATAGGACTCAGATAACTTTGTAAAATATCTATCACATCCTATATTTTTTTCTTTTAGGAGTAGAGACCATGTTTGTGATGACCTTGTTCTTTCTCAAATCACCAAAAATTGACACTACTAATCGGTTATCCAGATGGAAGCATGAGGATGATCCCCTGAAATGAGTGACCATCTACTGACACTCACACAATGCAACATAAAGATGTGCAAAGGAAGGGTACTTCATTAGGAATTTTTTTTTTCTTGTAGCGGTTTCTATAATTTCCCAATGAAAACCTTTTGGACATTTGAATCAAGTAGAGGATAAGAAATCTGAGAAAACAATGTCTGATAATGAGAAATTAAATCAGTAACACCACTACATGTGTCTTCCATTAACTGGTTCATTAATAATTTCCCTTTAAGTGCATCCCATACTAAATTGTGTGTCCCATCATTTTCCATATTTCTCTGCATCAATTGTGGTGATGGGAAAGCATTCCATAATACTTTTGATAATCACCAAATAAAGTGTAAACATAATAACACACATCACCTAAGGAAATTATGGTCTTTTTTTAGACCCAAGACTAATACTTATACTATCAATCACCTAATCTAAATTAACAATAAAAACCATAAAACCATACCTTAATTAGACACAACATAGGAGAAACATTTCTTCTAATACACCAATGCTAATATTGAATTACTAAGACAAGTAGATCTTGGTATCCATTGCCTACATGCCATTAGTGAAAACTTGTTAAAACCCTGTGAAATTAGGAAACTCTTAACATCTATCACCTACATGCTACTAGTGGAAGTAAACTAAAATGATATTACTGAATACTTCTTTTGGAAGGGCATGCTCCCTAATTCCTATCATGTTGGAGCAATGATAAGCTTAGCTATAAGAAAGTCATACATTTTATAGTTTCATTGATCACCTCAAGATGGGTGGAACAAGCTTTGTTAAGAGGAAAATTACCCACTACATATGCCCTTGTAGAGCCCTTTTCTCAACCCTAGCTGTGATGCCAAAAAGTTAGCTGATTTATCAATCTTAGTTCAATATTGTGACATTAGAGAATAAAAAACATTAATAAAAAAAATACTATTTGAAGGGTTTACAATTGTAGGCTAGTTAATCTAGTTACATTACCCAAAATGGATGGTACTAGAAGTTTTGGAGTCAAAATCCAACCTACAAGTAACATGTTGAACTGCCACGAGTGACCTCTATCTAGACACATGCATAAGTACAAGCTCATAAAATAGTTTCAAAGGTCATTTACGCCATTCAATTATTATTTGGAAACATATTATTTAATAGACCAAAATTAAATCCACAATTGTAATATTAGACAATATTCTACTTCTGAGTACATATATTTTTGGTATATTTCAATCACAAGCTTAGCACCCAATTACCCACCAATTAGACATAAAGACAAAACATCACACCATATTGGTAATACTTACCATCGATTGTCCATTGTCAACAAAGGGTAGTCTAAGGACTCGATTCTAAACTCAACATAGATTTAGGTATATAATTAGAGCATGCAGACCATCCATACAAAAGATTCACACCCTTAAATCGTAATGTCTTAACTTGACATCATCATTAAATAAAATATTTTCCATTCCCTTATTTCTTAGAATAATAGACACCACTAGGTCAAGAGACTAACCTATACCTTGCCATACTCCTCATTGATCCAAGACACAAGGCCATAGGGCTCAATACACAAACACTGATTCTTTTAGTTCATACTCTCCCACATTCACCTCAATGCAAACCACAACAATAATGACTCTAAAACTTCATCCATGGTGGGAGTATATTTTGGAAAGGAAAACACCCTAAAACTTAGAGTACATAAGTTTGATGATGATGAATTTCCTTCTATTAGCTTAGATCTATGTAGTGGTGGCCTATCATTTGGAAAGTGAGATCATTGTCATCTAATGTAAATTTAGCATCAAGTTGAAGCATATTGAAGGGGAGAGATAGGCAAGTTTGGGAACTCCCAACTTGGAGCTATTCCTTTAACCCTCCCTTATGGACTTAGGTCATAGGGTTTCATCCTTCAACCAAGGATCACCTACATACACTTTTCCAAATGAGATAAAAGTCCCACATAGTTCTCCTCACAAAATATCTTATGGAACATACACATAAGTTCCTATGCCCAAGGTTTCATAATCACTTGAGTAATAAAATAGAAAAATGCTATAAAAATAAAACCATAGGGAGAAAGAGTTAGACCAAGTAGTGTAACAAATCACTATTTTCCATTACTCAACTCAAACCAAAGTCATAGCTCATAGAGTTATGTTGATTATTAACAAAAATCCAAATTCCTTTATCATTATTTCATACCCCAATATGGTTCCTTTTAATGATCACCAACAATTGATAATGCTTAAGGATATGCAAGAAAACCTAACCAAGTTTTGGATTTAGCAACCTATACTATGACACTTCCAACTTGGGACACCAAGATCTTAATTTATACCTTTTCACCATTGTGATACATAATCCAACATAGACATGCTAGAACCCTTATAGGCTCATCTCAATAAGACAAAAGCTAGCTAATTACCTACAAACAAGAAATTATCTTCATTTGTAAAATCATAATGTGACCATTGTCATATAACTCTTAATACCTATGAAGCCAAAGTAATCACTAATTCAAGTCTTCACACAAACCCCCTTTAGATTTCCCACTAGGTATGAAATGCATGCTTTCACTAATGCAAACATTTATGATATTAATAACCCTTTCATATTAGAGCCTTGTCAAATAAAAGTCAAATTCCATTATCACCCAATTGCATGCCAAAGTTACCAACTTTACATAGCCAAATCTAATAAAAATTATGCTTAACAGCATAATCAATATAAATAAAATTTCCAATCATTTCAAGTCACATGCCAATGATGGTAAAAATATCTTCACAATGCAACAATTATCTAAAGAATTAGCATGACTCCCAATTGAAGTCCTACTATAATATGATTTAATGATATCAAATATCATAATCATATTCTAGTATGACAACCTTTGTAATTATAACACAAAATTCTAGGACACCAAACCATATCATACAAATTTCTTTAATAGATATAATTTCTAAACATAGGGGGCTCATGTTGAAATACTCATCATTAGACTTATAAAATAAAAATTTGCATATGTTACTGTCCTATAAGTTTTGTTGGTAATCATAATAACAAACTACTATTGAAGTCCTTAGAACTATCTTTTTCAAGGTGAATACACCATATAAATATAAGCATTATTTATCTATAAAGAGCCATTCCTGTCTACTACTTCAACCATAGCAGATACATAAACAAGAACTTTTATTCTAAGGTTATATCTAGATGCAAAGTCATGTGAGAATTTAGCCTTTTAGTTCTAAAAAAATGAGCAACACCTTATTTTACCAATGTACAATTTTAATCCATAAACTATTGGAACATACCTAGATGAAACATAACAACCCTCATCCTAAATGTGCACTACCTAATAGGCTTAGTTATTGAACACTTCTACTTATATGAAATAATCATTATAAAAAGGATGGACAAGGTGTGTTGTAAAAATCAAAATCAACAACACCATATCAACTTCAACCTTTAGCCAAAACTCAAGCATGACCACATATCTAATAAGGCTTAGTGCAACTATAGAGATTATGAAGTAGTAATATGATATACTTTAACAAAAAAAGAAACCCCAACCCTAATTTAGATCATTTTATCAACAAACCCTATAGGAATATTGTACAACCAAATTGCCAAGTTAGAGTTTATATAGACATGAGAGACAATCTAAAACCTAATGATGTCTATCACAAATAGAAATAGAGCCATAACAATCAAATTATTGACAAGATTATGAATGTTGATATATACATGAACCATCATACATAATGTTGTCAACAAAATAATTTTCAAAGGAATAACTTACTACATTCATCATGCTACAAGTACACACATACACACACACATGTGTGTGTGTTTATCCACAAAAATATATAAATATCTAGATCATGTAAATTATTTAATGCATAATTTTTATATAAATATTATAAATTATTTTGTTTCTAGACAAAGATAATAGATTATTCAGCCTCAATATAGCCCACACAACATTTTAAAGTAACCAAAATTATTATACTGGAATACACAACTAAGAAACAAAAGAATCAATTAGCTATCAAACACCTTTAACAACAATGCATATATCTACATTTGAACAAAACTTAATTAGTATAATAGACTGCAAGGTGCCAATGCTAGTTAATCCATGACTAGAAAAAGAGTGATGTTGGTTGAATCTTTGGATCCCACCTCCACTCCTTTCCTCAACAATTGGCCAAAGAAAGGAAGTAAAGAATAAACATCTATACAAGCACCATGCCCAAGACCATAATAGTACTATGCAAACAAAAGAGTTGGTATAACTATTGTAAGAATGATGATTTTCTTGATGTCAATGTTGAAATCTACCTTAAGCTCTAGCAACAGAGTTGAAGATATTTTTGATGCAAGTGTTATAGTAAAATTTATTTCCTAATTAATTATTTATTTAATTATTAGGTTCCTTTTCATCTAATTACTTAAGTTTACTGAGGTCATGTTCTCTTTATGTCTCATGTCATAGGATTAGGACACATGTCATGATCTTGTTTTATCCTCACCTAGGGTTTATAGGTTAATTATCTTTTTATAAGGATTCTCTATTGTATAATCATTATAAGATACACATTAATATGATTCATGCTTTTTTGGATCAATAGCTCTTGGCCTCCATAGCTTTGTTATTCTCTCTTTTTGTGACAAGTGTTTGATTGCAGGTGATCCTTGGGCACTGTGGAGTTGATTTTTCCCAACTTCTACATGGTATAAGAGCTCCAGACTTGTAATCCCCTCTCCTCTTCTTGAGAGATTTTATCCCTTGAGCTATCATTCACTGCATCTTGGAGCAAATCAATGTTTTCCATTGGATTCAAAGCTACTGAGAAAGTCATTTTGCATTTTTTTTGGCTTGGTTTAGATCCCAGATGTAAGATATGCAAGGGTTTGAAGTAGTTGCTTTTTTTTTTCTAGATCTGGAGGGTAGCTATGACTTCAAAGCATTTTTAGCCCAAAAGAATCTCACATTTGCATTCAGGAGGCCGATTAGACAAATTTTGATATAAAATTTGACCTATTTTGGTGTTGGGAAGTTCTGAGGCAATTTTTTAGGAAGCCTACGGCCTCCACAACACACACATCGAGGTTTTTTTTTTTTAAATAATTATTTTTTCCCCTATGTTTCAAAAAAAAAATCAAAGTAAAAGAAATTATTAAAAACCCTTTTTGGGGGGGTTTCCGCAAGTTTTTTCCTTTTAAAATTTCTATTTTTTTTTTGGTACTAGGTACCAAGGAAACCTGCACCCTGCATGGCCCAACCATTGCACGACCCTCAGACCCCGCCCAAGGGTGGCACAATGGGATCTCCCTCACCCCCTCTATTAAATTTTCTTTCAATTTACATTTTTTAAATATTTAAAAATATATATATAATAGTATTTTTTTACTGTTTTTTAACTTAAAATAAAAATAATAAACTTTTTGCAATAATTTTCCTTTTTGCAAATAAATTCCAAATTGTCACATGTACCTCTTGGTTGGAGGAATTTTTACCCATGGCTCTAAAATTGGCAGATCTCTAAATTTGGTGGTTTTTTTGCTACATTTGGCAGAATTTTTTTTTTGGTAAGCTCAGCCCCTCTCCATTGAGCTTTTCATTTTTGCACTCCATATTCCAAAGGCCATATCTCGGCCATACGGTGGTCTTTTCCAATGCATTTTTTTTTAAATAGGTTAGAATTTTGTGCTCTTCATAGTGATGCAGGTGATTTCCAATATTGACTTTTGGTCTTTTCTAGAATTTGGTTTTCTCAATGTTGCTCAGTTCTCATTTTGGAGACTTCAACGAGCCTTATCTTCTGCATCCAAACTCCTTTTTGGGTGTTGTTTTTTGAAAGTGCATGTTTTTTCGTGTAATTCATCATGGTGCTACCATTTTCCTCCTTCTCTATTAAAGAATTGTATTTTCAGCATGTTGTCCTTTTTTGGACATTATGGGCTCCCATTGTAAGCACTTTTTATTATGTAAACACATTGAAATAAAGTACCTCAACATTCTAGTGTATACTTTTAGGGATCTTGCACATCATTTTGTGCCTTATTGTACTTCCACTATGATATAAAGTGTCATGGTTGGTTTGATGTTTTTCCTTTGTTTGTCATTATACTTTTGTCAAGTGAGTGTCCTTTCCACGACGAAATCCTCATACGTGTGTGCCTTTTGTTTACACACCCTGTATATGTGTTGGTACTTTCATGTTTGCACGTTCAGATGTTCTTAATTTTTTCTTCATGCACTTCTTTATGGCATTCAATTTCAGTGTGCTTGTCACGCATCTCCCTTGTCAGCAATAATGGGGGGTTTCTATTGTTGGTGCTAATGCTTCCTTGGGTTCGTGTTGGAGTGAGCTACACATATAGTATTTGTTCCTATGTACTTTCAGATGCAATGACTGTATTTTGGTGAGATGGAGCACTTACCAAATGGACACTCTTTCATTCATGTTTTTTAGAGGCAACCTTCCATTTTCATTTGATCAATGTTCTTTAGACTAAATTGGTACCTTTTCCATCCATATCTTTGAGTTCCAGATGTTTTTCCTTTGTTTTCCATCTGATTCACGTAGTGTCATTGGGGGAACTCATGCAGATTCTTGTCTTCTTGATCCTGATCATCATTTGTTTTAGCATAGGTTCTTCTTTTAGTACTATAGTAGGTATTCTTTGACAAAGTTTACAACTTCTTCATGCTTCAGTGGTGATCGGTTGGATGTTGTGGTTGTGTTGCTGATATGTGGTTGTCATTGATGTCAACACTATTGGCCTTGAAGACATTATAAGTTGTATATGTCAAGGATATTGAGAAAATTGTAATGAAATAAGTTGCAAGTTGTTAGTGGTGAAGTGAAGTTTAGTCTGTTGGTTAGCTCAATATGTTGATGATCAGAGGTTGTGGATTAAAGGGTTTGTTTTTTAGTATATCTAGTTTATCCACATTAAGTTTCAAAGATCCGCATGAAGATTTGATTGAGTTATGAGCAATTGTGTTCTAACAGTCATTTTGTTGCTTCAGTTGGTGTTCCTAAATGAAGATGATGTGATTCTTTTAAGTTCAGTTGTTGTGGATGCTTCTCTAGTGATTCATGATGTTTGTGGATGTTTCTAGATCTTTCTCTATATGTTTTGCATGCTTGCATTGATCATTGTGCTCACAACTAGAGATTTTCTCTTGCATGTTCATGTTTTTCATGTTCTTAGCCGATAGGGTGTTGTAGCATGTTGTGGATCTTTGAGGAATAATTTTTGAAGGTGTTTCATGGTTGAAGATTTTATTTTGGGTCTTCACTATGTTGTGGCCGACATTGATCGATTCACATTGAAAATTATTTATTATTTTGGGCCGACAGTTTGCATATGTTTTATTATTTTGTTGAAGTTGACATGTAGGGATGTAATTTCTTGTTGCAAATATATATAAGTGATTGTTTATTCCATTTAAAGGCATGTGTGCATATGAGATGTGTGAATAATGTCCTAATCATTCGAAGGCAGAAGTAGAGTGTGAAGAAGAGTGAGTAGAGTGTGAAGAAGTGTTCATGTGCTTAACCGGAACTGTAATCAGGCATTAGCAGATGCTACTTTCTTATTTTAAAATCCTGTAGATGTAATCCAAATATTTTTGTAAGACAATGAGTCTTCCTTTTGTAATTGAGTAGTGAGCTCTAGGCAGTGCACCTGAATGCATGTGCATTCCCCATTTCATTCTTTTATACTTTTAATAGGATATAATCTTGTGGATTGACCTCCACCATGGTTTTTCCCCTAACAGGGTTTTCACGTAAAAAATCTTGGTGTTATGTGTATTTCTAATGTGTTGATGGTTTATGCTTTCATGGTTATTTATTAGATATGAGAATAAGGTTAATAAGCTTGTTAAGTTTCAATTTCTGAGACAACTGATTCACCCCCCCTCTTAGTTTTCTGCCCTTGTGTTGCCAACATGATCCTCATGTTCATCCTTTGTTCCTATATTTTGGGACAATTCTTGGTTGGAGGCTTCTTTGTCCTTAATTCTGTTTGGAGGCTTCTTCAATCCTTCACTTGTATTTCTCTCTTTTGGAGAGGAGTTTTATCCCACTAGATTTATCTCCATTTTCATTGGTTTTGAGAGATCTTTTGTTTATACATGGGTACCTAACCAGGCCTTGTTTGTCAAGACCCATCATGCATTCATCTTTAGAGGTTTGAGCTTCTCCTTAAGTTTCACTTAAGGGGGGTGTTAAAGTAAAAGGTATTTCCTAATTATTTATTTATTTAATTATTAGGTTCCTTTTCCTCTAATTACTTAAGCTAACTTAGGTCATGTCGTATCATGTCATATGATGAGGACACATGTCATGATCTTGTTCTATCCTCACCTAGGGTTTCTAGGTTAATTATCCTTTTATAAGGATTCTCTATTGTATAGTCATTAGAAGATGCACATTAATATGATTCATGCTTTTTAGGATCAATAACTCTTGGCCTCTATAGCTTTGGTACTCTCTCTTTCTGTGACAGGTGTTTGATTGTAGGTGATCCTTGGGAGCTATGGAGTTGATTTTTCCTAACTTCTCAGCAAGTGCCTACTCTGCTCTTCAATATTTGTTGATTCTACAACACCCTCAACCTTGTTTCACATCTCCTTCCTTCCTAGTCGCGTTAATCCCTTTTGACCAAATTCCTCTACCCTTTATGATTTTACAAGCGTCCATAACCTAGTCCAAAGTTCTCACTTAAGCACATGCAAGGATGATACTGATGAAGTTGGTGGTCTCTAGTTTTACACCTGCCAATTACATTTTCTTGAAAATATTTAAACCTTTTCAACAAATCAATTTTGTGCATATCCTACAATCATGGGAGCACATTTCTTTTGAGGATCTCATCCCACTTGGTCATAACTCCTCCATGCTTCCATATATTTGTATACTTTTCTGCCAAGGCAATCACACAAACCCCTTGTTTTCCCCTTACGAATTTCCTCTATTTGCAAGCTTTCATGGATCCATGCTCCTATCAAGATGCCCATACCGATGTCATCTCATAACTATCATTAGGGAGGTAAAATATATGAAGGGGTGTCATAGTCCCCTCCTAGCATGGTAGGAAACACTCCCTATTAGCTTTAATTACTTATTTATTTTTGTTTTCCTACTCTCCTATAGTGAGAGATGTGATGATGCTCACCTCCACTCTTGAAAAAATTCTTAACAAAGGCTGGGTCTCCTCCAATTTCACCTTGCTAAACTAAGATTTTCTTCCCTTTTTATTATTATTCCCCACATTTGATGGAAATATTAATTCTTCTCTCCATTGTATTTGCTCCTCCCAATGGAAATATGCTACTCCTACCCCTCTTCTATTTCCTCTGTAATATCCCCTCCTTTTTCCTCGTTATCTTATCATAACCCCTCATTGATCCCTTCTTCCTCTACTTAGGGATGTTCCCCTTTCTAGCTTGTTTTGTTCTTTCTCAAGCCTAGTTCTAAGCTTTGAGGTTCTTCCTTGCCTCTCAAATTTAATGGAGATAGGAGAAAATTTTTACTTCTCTCATCCTCTATCCCTATAATCTCCCTATACACCCCCCTCCTATTAGCCATAAATGTATACCCATCAATTATTTCCTTATTCACACTAATATGTGTCTTCTCCCTTTTGTCTAAGATTTTGTTACAAAACCTGGCTATGTGAACCACTTGAAACACTTGATTGACAAACACTCATAATTTAATTCCTACACCCATTCTCCCAAGACCAATTTCAACTTGATGGCTTGTTTGATGGGTTTATTTAAATCAATCTCCACATAAATCCTTGAATAAGTGGCCAACTGCTTTTCTCCTGTAGCTATAGATTTTTGGATATATTTTTCAAAGGAATTCCCCATTTCTCTAAAAATTCTCACATTGCAAATTTCCTATGACAACTTACACATACATATCCATAAGGGAGACCTTTTGACTAATTTCTTTGATGGGTTGAATCTTAGAGTCAAGGCCTATATGGAAGGGTTCCCATGGGGCCACTTTAGGAACTATTTTTATGGAGTAAGGGGGTCCCATGAGAAGAAATAAACTATGCCATAAGATAAAATAAAACCTTGTGCAAGAAAATATGAGCCCCCTACTTTTAAGATTTAAGATTTTAGCATGTGTCTTTAGGGTGGGGATGAAAGTTTCCCTCACCTACTTCCTAAATTTTTTCCACCACATGTTATTCATCTATAATTTTTAAAACTCCTAGCTCAATAATTTTAGACTCAACAATATAATTAAAATTTAGCATTCCTTGTTGCTAAAAAATAATCATGAAACCACCAACTTCTCTAAAATTTTGGAGCTTAAAGTTTTAAGCTTTCCTGTTCTTAAAAATTCTATGGGCCCCTACACTTATAAAGCTCTTTAAAATTATCAACAACACCAACAAAGATATTTTAGGAAGCCTCCCTTCATGTTCTCATCCTTGAGTCCTATGCACTTTAACTTCCCTTGTTGAACAATTCTTCCCTTAGTCCTCTATAATTTTTTACCTCGCCCTTTCTCCGCTACCTTGTAAATTTCTTCGTTGAATTGTTGTCTTTGTTGCTTCTTTCACCCTTCTTGATATTTTCACTTTTATTTTCCATCACCTATTGTCTAACAAACTATATTTATGTAGCTTATAAACAAATTTTTATATAAGAGTTTTATTTCTAACTTAAATATTTGCATCCAAATATTTTATTGTATAAATCTAAAATAAAGAAAATCTAAATAGATCTTTGACCATTTGATCCAAACACTTTAAAATTTTGATTATTCAATGTTAAGTTTCGAGAAAGTTAACAAGATAGTGAATGCATAACCTTTAGAGTCATGTATTTCTCCAAGAAGCCATAACCTTTATAAAGTTCTATAAGAACTCCCACCATTTATTCGAGAGACCTCAAAGAATTTTTAACTTCAATCAAAAGATTGAAACAATTAAAAAACCTTCATAACCCAAAAGCATGATCTTGAGAGTCACATTTCTTTGACGAGACCATAACCTTTAAAATTCAATACAATATGAATGTGATCATTTAGATATATTGAAATGTATAATTTACTTTATAATATTCAATTAAAATATATATTTAATCAACATCCTAATAATGTGGTCCTATGGAAGAGGTCTAGACTCCTATTTTTATTTTAAGAACAACCTATACCTTATTGCACTTTATATATTTTTAAATTATAATTTCAATTTCTTATAATTTAAAAAAAAAATCTATAAAACTTTTTAAAATAGAATCCCTATTTTTTCTAATTTCTATTTGCATATAATAAATATAATTTTTGATCTAAAAACCTTCCATTTTACTTATATTTTAAAAAATAAAATAAACAAATCCACCAAACATCTTAAATAAAACTCTTAATTAATATATTTGTAGAACACTAATTTTTTTAACCAACCCACCCTCTCCATAAAACTAAAGCCTAATTAATTAAAAAAATATTTTAATTCCCCAATTGTTGACAAATTTGAGCTTCTGAATTACAGATTTTGTTTTCCCTCTTTTTTCAATGGATTTGTCACCTCAGTAATCCATAAAAAACAAAGTTATTTCTAAGGATTTATGGGAGAGGGGCCCAAAGTAGGGCAGGAGCCTATACTGGGGATGAAAGTAGTCCCATGTGGGCCCCACACTAGAGCAAATTAATATGTAATTATAAAATAGTTTTCACCCACAAAATCAACAAGGGTACTCGTATCACTATACCGTCAAAATTGTATTATAATCGATGAATATTTGTCTCATACACAAATAGACACTCACAATCTTACATGTCAAAGAATATTCAAAGCACATCTGACACCACAAACATACAAGCCATATTGCTTGTTATTGGCCTATAGCTTTAAAACATGCACCCAAAATATAAAATTAGTATAACCCAAGTTCCCCTTTAATGTCACCACTTGCATTACATCACAACCAATTTTTTTGTAGATCAGATGGAATGAGAACAACTAGGAGCTGACACTATCCCATCAGCAAACCCAATCCAACTAAACCCCCATCCCACTTGCCCACCAACACAACACTCATATGAAAATCAATCATTCATATGTGTCCCATCGGTCAAATTGATGCTCACTACTACTGGTGCCTTCTCCTTTTTTGCCACCTGCAACCACCACAACAATGGTGTTAAAGCCAACAAAATCTCTTGTCAAGCAAACAAGGATTGCACGCCATTAATACATACAAACTTTTCAATTAAAGGCATCAGATCAAGATTTCAATTTTGAAAAAAAAGGACAAGAATTAAAGACTCCATACCAAACCAACATTGAACATATAAGTAGATTTTCAAATTCAAAAATGCATTACTCAATCTCTTGCAATTTCCATTTAGCACGTCCCACTTTCATTTTCAGTTATACAATTTCCTCTAGAAATATGAAGAAAGTCCAAAGGCAACATCAACAACAACACCCTAGGAAGCTACAGGTATTCTACTGCTACAAATTCTTTATGACTACAGATGCCAATATGTTGTATGCTATGAATACGTTATCCACAAATCTGTAAATATCTGGGGTTTCATACTGATGATGTTTACATTGGGTTTTTCATTTATGTTCTTTATGCCTGGGAATGCAAATATGTTGTATGCGATGCCAATTTTTGTCATGGTGACCAATAACTCAATATTTGGGGTTTGAACTTACACTTTGTATGAATATCAAGTCACTTCAATTCAATTTTAGGGTTTCACTAGTTTTTTTTTCCTCTATACTCGTCCATGCACGATGTTTACTCTACATTATGCTTTTCAAAATCTTGTGTTATTCAATATCTTGTGTTCTTCATTGCACGATGTTTGCTTTGCATTGTGCTTTTCATATTTGCTTCCTTATAGAAAAAATGAAATGGGTTTGACTGGTTTAAATGGTTTTTCATTATTATTAGACTTGTTCGATGAAATATGGAAAGGGTTTGACTAGTTTTCAGCCATGCACTTGTATTCATGTGTTCGTCATTTTACAAACTTTAACTCTACAATTTTCTTTTTACATTTGTTTGTTATTCCAAAATACAAAAAATGGTTACAATATATCACACTACATTGTTTTTTTATATTTGACTGTTATACGAAATATTCATAGGGTTTTAATGTTTATCATTTCGAGGGTTTCTTCCATGCACTTGCATTCATGTGTTCCTCATTGCACAGACTTTAACTCTGCAATTTGCTTATAATATTCTCATGTTATTCCGAAATATGAAAATGGTATAAGTGGTTTTCATTTCGAAGATATTCTAGCATGCAATTGTATTATTATGTTCTTTCATGCACAATAATTTTGTCTGCAAAATGTTTTTTTATTTGATCGTTACTACAAAACATGGAAAGGGTTTCATTGGTTCACAATTACAGGTTTTTCTGCCATGCACTTGTATTCCTTTGTTTGACAATTCACAAAATTTAACTCTCCAATTTTCTTTTAATATTTGTTTGTTCTTATATATGTATTTGTCTATATATATATATATATATACATATTTCCACACATATATATTTCCATACATACATACTTACATACTTACGTACATACATATATATTTCCATACATACATACTTACATACTTACGTACATACATATATATGTAATTGTTTATGTATATATATGTATTTCTTTAAGTATATATATGTGATTGTTACTGGGTTAAAAGCACAAAGCTATGTCACACTTTCAGCCAACTTATCAACACAACTGAATTTAAGTATTTCTAACTAAAAATCAATTTTGGTCAAACATATGATTTAGTAAGATTCATTCTAGCTAAGTTAGATACTTCCATAACTTTTTCAACTAAAATTGTTGGCTGTAAATATATGGAGCACCACTTTGAGTCCAATTTACCAAAAAAATAAAATTATTTGAAAATTTTGAAGTTTCAATAACTCCTACTAATGTAAATAATATTTTTTTTTTAAATATAAAAATATCCTTTTGTAGATCCATAAGTGTAGTTTTAAAAATATATTTATTTTAATATTTTAATTATTATTTATATTTATATATATATAAATTAAAAATAGGTTATCAGCACAAAGTATTAGATTCATTACCATGCCAATGAAAAATACTAAAACTTATTAAAAAAAATGAAAAAAATATGATGCACTAGATAAAAGAATCTATTTCAAAGATGGTATATTTTTTTTTCCATTTTAGATAAATATTTAATATGAAAGTTGATGTCCCATGGAAACAACTCTTTTTTTATTCACACACATTTTAATATTTATTTAAAAAATATATATTTATCAAAATTGGAAAAAAAAATATCCATGCACTAAAGTTTGAAGTTATAAATACACACAAAAAAATTGAAAGAAAAAAAAAATTTACTATAAAAAGTTTGACATCTCATGCAACTTCATTTTTCAACATTTTATCAACAACTAAATTATAGTGTTAATTTTTTTTTGATACGTAAGGTTTATATATTTTATTAAAATATTAGAAGTAGTCATACAGATTGTCTACAATGCAAGAAACAACCACCAAACCACCAGAAAATACTGAAACCCTTACCAACCCAAGAAACGCTCAAAAAGCCAAAGCAAAATTGGCATCCACCTTGCCCATTACAAAAACCAGAGCCAAAACAACAACCAAAAAATACAAGGGGAAATTCAGACACAGAGGCCGAACCTCAGAGGAACCCATTTAAATTTGCAAATGAAGAGAAATCTTCTATCCATTCCAAGCCCTCCTCCACCAACAACCCTAACTTACATTTCAGGAACTCAACAGCCATTGCCAAGATCATCTGGTGTCGCATAAGCTCAACCCCCTTCAAATCTGGGAGAAAGGGGAAGACCTTCACTGCTTCGTCCATCTTCCATAGGAGCTTCAAATTAGAGAGATGTGGAATCCCTTTGCCCACAAAGGCCGCTTTCAGAGTCTCCTCCAGGTCGCCCAACAAATCGCCACGAAATAGATTCATCAACAATTCTCTAGCATCCGACTTGGACACTTCAACATCCAAAATAGCAGCCAAGGACCATGAGGATATGTATGCATTATCCCTTGCATACTCCTTTCTAGCCAAGTGACCCTTCCCTAACACCATATTCACCGTTACCAAGACCAAAGGGTCACCGTCAAGCATAATGCGTTTAAGCTTTTGATCTGTAATTTCCCTAAACGCGGCTTACCTCTTTGTCGCCACCAGAGAAATGGAAGTGTTTGTGCTGAAATATTCCAGCCCCTCCACAAAGACTGTAATAGTGAATTTGGAATAGCTCAGCTTAGCCATTATTGCCACCCCAGCCGAAAAACCTCTTGCAAAAAAAAACCAACAAAAAACAAATTTTGAAATCCACACAATTGAACTGCCAACACCCACCAACATTAATAAAGCCTGCAACCAACAAGCCAAATCCAAGATACACGAGCGAGGAATAATGGCGATGCAAGGCAATATGTCCTTGCATGATATTTTCGTCCTCCAAAAACAAGCTTTAACCAAGACATCACCTCGAAATGAAGATCGACTGCCAGCAAGCTGATATGCATGATTTTACCGCAAACACTGTACCTTGCAAGCCTCACCACTTGGCAAGGCCAAAGGTTCTCCCTAAAACAATGCCCACTCCCATAATGCTCCCTATTGGAGCTGACTCAAACCCCTCTAAAACCCCTCCGCCAACGATCTCCAAGCAATTATGCCTTAGACAACCTCAAGAAAGAAGGAAGAAGTGATGTGGCCATACCACGTGCTTGTCATCCTACACACCCTTGTCATCGATCCCTGAGTCCTCTCACTCCGCCACCATGTCATCCACCTAACCACCCTGTCGTGCCAATGGGTAAAGAAGAGAGGGGGGTGGGGGGCCCACCCAGCTGCCCATAAATTATAGTGTTAATTTATTAAAAACTAGTTTAATTTTTTTTTTTTTTAATTTTAAATAAAAACATAAAATATACTAAAAAATACATATTTTACTAGTTTACATCATTTCAAAATTCAAAACATATATGCCACTTTTTAGTGATTCAAGTTTAAAAGTTGGATCAGTGTTGGCCATTTCCTTTATAAAGTGTGACACAACTTTGTGCTTTTACCCTACTATGAAATATGGAAAGGGTTAGACTGGTGAAATATAAGAAATATGGAAAGTGTAGCTAGTGACAAACATTTACAATGCATAAAACTTGTATCCAATGGGTTTGAATTTAGATAATGATGTATGCACTGTAAATGATTGTCACCCACTACCCTTTAACTCCATATTTGGGTTTTCAACTTCTATTCTTTGTCGATGTCAATGCATTTATGTTCGACTCTCCATGGTTCATTATTCTTCTCTACACTCAAGAAAGCTCCCTTTGTCTTTCAGTTGATGTTTTCTACCTCACTACACCTGTACCATTGTCTTTCGTTTCAACAATGGTTAACCAATGTTCGTTCATGTCTCACTAACTTGATCTGCTCTAAGTCATTTCAATTCAAATAATAAATCAAACAAACTGTCAACATGCATATATTCAATAAAAACAAATTGTTCATGCACATTAAAGACAATTGCATTACAAACTGTCAACAATTGCATTACAAACCGTTCATAAAAACCAAGCATTGAATTGCAAACTATCAAGATGCATATTAAAGAAAAGAAAATTGTTCATGCATCACTGTGACTTCAACAATGTTCAATTATTATTATTTTTAACTACTTAAAACATCTTTTTAAATATCTGCAGGTGCAATCTAAAGGTAATATGAGGTCAAAACCAAAAAATAAGACTACAAAGACAAAGTCACGTAGATAGAAAGAGATTGTAACAATCCCCCATGTGTATCAATCGATTGTAGAAGAAAAAAATAATCCTAAACCTATTGAGGTTGTTGAGGAGATTGATGCACTAAGGGGGAGGTCCTACAAACACACCTGATACAATTCAAAGCAACAATAACAACTAACAAATCACAAACTTATCAAAAACTCACCACTTCCTCAAATTCACTCTTTTCCCTTGTAGTATTCCAAACCTACTAAATCGGGTATAAGTTCTCAACCTCGTTCTTCCAGTTCACAACCTGACTCAATTCAGGGACCCATTATTGAGCTTGACAATATATCAACACAACTCCATAGGTTGTTTTGTCACAATTCCTTCAAAACTTGAAATTCCACTCTTTTTAGGCCTCAAATAGGCCTCTTTTCAAAGAGACTTGTCACTAAACCTCTCACCAATCTTCAAAACCTCTTGGAAAGCACTAATCAGGTATTCAAATCACTATTTTCACAATTTATTTGAGTTAACACTCATTCCACACAACCAAAACAAGAAACCCTCTCTTGAAGCCTAGAAACTAGGGTTTTAATGAAAATCTCATTCACCAATCACAAAATACTATGTAATCACCACAAACAAGTCCTATTGGGTTTGTAGAAACTCAATACATCATCAATTAATGTTGCCCCTACAAGTTTCTCACTTGGACACATCAAAATCACAAAAAATCACATGGAAAACACAAAATTTCAGAATTGGGCTTCACACCCAACACCATATCAGACCCCCCTGCACTTCCAAACCTCACATTCACCCAAAATAAGTTAGTACACACCCATTCCACTGAGATACATTAATTACAGTGGGTGGAATGGGTTTACTTCATCTTTGAGACCTCAAAACCACAAATGCTTTATTTTTGGCCGAACTAAGAAAGCTTTCAATTAGATACAAAAAATTTAATGATAAAATTTCAAAATGGTTACAAAAGGGAGTAAACCCAGTCTAATTTACAAAATACAAAGGAATTGAATCAAAGAAACATTGTATGGGTCGTACAGTCACAACTAAAGAGAGAAAACTCGGAAAAATCACTAAAAAATAAAAAAAATTATTGATTTTCTTCTTTCTAATCTCCAAGATCAGTCTTCCATCGAGTCTTTGCATAATTTTTACAATGTTTCTATTCCAACTAACCATCTAATGTCCATCAACTTCCTTTTGAAAGCTTACTTTATGCAAAATTCATCCAAAATCTATAATCTAGATCTTATAAACTTGAATGGAAAAATATTTTTAAATGGTGCCGTTGCACCAGAGATTGTTGCACCTATAATCAGGCGGGAAAGAGCATCAAAGGAAAGGGAATGGTCATCACAGGACATGGATAGGGCACTAGAGGATGTTGAAACAAATGGGATGTGGATGAGAGCTGCTGCGAAGAAATGGAAAATCCCAGCTACAACACTCAACAATTGGTTAGACGACCTGACAACTACTTCAAAGAAGGGTCCACCAACAATCCTGATAGAAGAGGAGGAGGGTATGATTGTAAAGTGGTGCACAAATATGGCAGATTTTGGCCACGGGCTTGAGATTATTATCAATCTCAAGCAAGAGGTTGCTCAGATATGCCAAACTAGACCCAACCCTTTCATAGAGGGGTTTCCTAGAAAATCATGGTGGATTGGATTCAAGAGGTGCCATCCAAAATTGAACTTGCACATAGCTGAAGGTCTTGACAAAGATAGGGCGGTAAACCTAAGACCCAAAATAGTAGCTGAATTTTTTAGAACGTCGACAACAACATATGAAAGTTCCCCATACGGTCCTAACAAAATATGGAACTGTGATGAAACAGGCATTCAAGTTGGCAGAAATGAAACAATGAGGGTCTTGGCATGATGAGGCTGTAGGAATGTCTCGTACATCATTCCAAAAGCAAAGAATGGATAACAATTCTCTGCTATGTTAATGCATCTAGCCCAAGCATACCTGGTTTCTATCTATTTAAGGGCAATACAAAGATAGAGAATTACATTATGAATTGTGAACCACACGCAACTATGTCAACCCAAGCACACACTTGGATGATGAAGGAGCTTTTCTTCGACTGGATGGAACATTTTCGTGTGTCCATTCCAAGGGGTGTGTCACCAAGTAATAGGCACCTTCTAATTTTTGACAGCCATGGAAGTCATGTTGCACTATCAACTATCCAAGAGGCAAGGAGGTTAGGCATTAACCTCCTTACATGGCCTGCTCATACTTCTCACGTGCTACAACCTTTGGATGTTAGCGTGTTTGCACCATTTAAGGCATATTTCAAATTAGAATGAGCTGAATTTCTCACTAGATTCCCCAATATTAATATTAGGAGGGTAGAATTGGTGGAGTTAGGAAACAAGGCACTGAGAAGAGCTATGACTCCATCAAACATAAAAGATGGCTTTAAAAGGATAGGGATATGGCCCCTCAATTCTAATGCACTCATAGGTGACATGTGTCCTGACGAGACGTATGAGATTGATGACACCGAGGATGCTTCTGTAGTGTAGAACATCCTTAGTCTTTTGGGACTTGATGTTTCAATAGATGAACTATCACAAACATTGCAGACTCCAATGGATACTCAAGTGCAGGAAGGTGAAAAGCAACAACTTGAGGACATAGACAACCAACCCGAACAAGAAGACAAGGGGAATTTCACATTCCCATCTCCAATAGCCAAACCTCCAAAACAAACAGTGCACTATTATGTAGATGGCGGCCACAAAATTCAAGGTATAGTGGACCAACAGGAATTTATTGACTCCCAGGTCAATGAAAAAATTGAAACCCAAACTGGTTCTCAGATCAGTAACTTCCTTAAGCTGCCAGTTCACAAAGTCAATGGAAAAATGAGAAAGTTTGTTGGTGGTGCCCTTCGAGTGAGCCAATAGTCTTAGTTGTTGACTATTGAAAGTTACATGACTCTCATAATGGAGCAGGAAAGAAGAAAACAAGAACTAGAGGAATTAAAAATCAAAAAGAGGCAACAAACAGAGGACAAAAAGGTAGCATGAATTCTAGCCTTGGAGCAGAAGGAACAAAGAAAAATTGAAAAGGAAATTTAGCATAAGGAAAGAGAGCAGCTGAAATAGTTGCAAAGAAAGGAAAGAGAGTAGAAGAAGGAGCAAGAGAGGGTACAAAAAGAACAAGAGAGGAAGGAAAGGGAGATTGAGGCTGGCCATAGAGCATTGATGCGAGATAGACGCTTAAGTAGTCCTGCAACCCCCTTATCTGATAATCATGATTACTTTCGAGATATAACTAATAATAGCATCCTTCTCTTTACTGTAGCCAATGTGTGTTTGAGTCCCAACCCATTTCAAATTAGCTGCACTCAATTTCTAGTTGGACTCACTTCTTCACCACTAACCCCTTCAAATGTAAGTTGCACACAAATAACAAATGCAAATGCAATCATTTTATGGAAATTCTAAATGCAGCAACAAGAGATGATAACACATCTCTAGATTCATTTCTTGGAGCATTCGACTAAGGTTGGAAGGGACCAACTGTAACAATGCCTTATATTTTGGGTTTTTTTTGTTGTAGTTGGGGATACCACTTTCATTGTGTTGCATCTATACCATTAATATATTTGAACTAAATTTGTTTATCAATGTGATTATTTTACGATGTTATTTTGTTACCCACTGCAATTTCATGTTTGCAATGTAAATGTTACTCTAATTGTTGTCTATATGAATGTTGGATTTGCTTTTTGGAGTTTTCGTACAATGATACGAGTACCTTAGTTGACTTTGTGGGTGAAAACTATTTTACAATTGCATATTAAGGTGCTTTAGTATGGGGCCCATTTACGACTATGTCAATACCTTTTTATGGTTGTCTTATAATCTACATATCATAAAATATATTATATGCAGATAATCTGTTCAATTTTGTTTACAACAATTACTATGTTTATAATATATATTATACATTTCTGAAAATATATTCAATGATGATAATCTTATACAACATTTCATACAATACAGTCTATGCTGATAATGTAACATTTGAAACTGCACGACAATACATTTCGTATAGTCATTCAAAAGGTCTACTACACATGTCTAAATTCCACAACACTTCATAAGGAAATACTTGATGTAATCTATCCTTTTGTATATCAGTAGCTCAATTGAAATTTAATTTTAGGCTATTCCTCTACAAAAGTTAACATGTTTGTATGTCTTATCTCAAGTTTATTTGTTTTGGTACATTACAATTTACTCTTTTTGTGAACCAAAAAACACATTAGATTTAGGGGTAACGACTATAACGCCCAAAAAGTATATCATTCAATTTAGTATATACTAAATAGATTATGTTGGTTAACACTGACAACATAATTACACTTGATTATGAGGGTATTTCTATGGAGGGATTGCCAAAGGGAGGCGGCAAGAGTGAATGGTAGAGATGAATGTGACCTATGTTTGTGTGGATGACTATGAAGTTACTTTGAGGACTATATATATAGGTCTATATAGATATTTATAATTATAATTATATATATATATATATATATAATGAAAGAGAATATTTAATGGCAAATGGTGTTACTTTGAAATGGGCACGTCATAAACAAGTTTGACCTATTGGATTGTAGCTCTCCCCTATTATTATGTTCATCATTGCACAAACTTTAACTTTATAATTTGATTATAATAAATGTTTGTTATCCTGAAATATGAAAATGGTTTGACTGGTTTTCATTTCGAGGATATTTTGCCTTACTCTATTCCTCATTGCACAATAATTCATTTTCCAGTTCACAATTTCACAATTGTGTAGTGCATATATGTGCATACATATGTGCATATATATGTATGTGCATAAGTATGTAAATATATATCTATTTGCATACATATTTAGATGTATGTCTATGTCAATACATATGTACATATATATCTATGTGCATACAAATGTACATGTATGTCTATGTCAATATGTATGTACATATATATCAACGTGTATCTATATATATATATATATATATATATATATATATATATATATATATGTATGTATTATATATATATACATATATATATATATATGTATATGTATATGTATATATGTATATGTAATATGTATTACATATATGTATATGTATATATATACATATACATATACATATACACATATACATACATATACATACATACATATATATACCACACATACCACACACACACATCAATATCAATAATAACACATCAATATATATATTTTCCATGTACATATATATACATATAAATAGATATATAGATACATACATTGATAGATAGATTGAAAGTTATATATAGGTATAGATAAAAATTAAATGAAAAGATTAAACCCATTAAAGTCACAGTGATGCATGAAGAGAACCATATATTTCCTTGACAAATTGAGTGTGTTTATGAACACAAATATTGGAAGTGTTCATAAACACCCTATACGCCATATACATCATGGAGCACATTGTGGATGCACCTAGAACGCAAGAGAACCTTCAATCTATGGATAATCACATAAACACTTTAAATATTACGTTCAAAATTAGCAACAAAATAAATAATAACCTTCAACTTAAGTAACACAACACACCCATAACAAAATAAATAAGTGTTGAGAAGAAAGAAGAAACAAATGAAAAGAGACAATGATACAACTTTAGTGAGGTTAAAAACCTCACCTCTATGAATTGGAGATGGCCAATGGTATGGTGAATTTCTCCAACTCAATCCTGCAAACATATATGAAAAGAGTCATTAATAAGAAAAGTGTAGTAAGGAAAGTGTTTAACTTAAAATAAGAAAGTATAGTATCCTTTAGTGTTTACCTTTGAAGTGAAATTCACCATCACCAAGCCAATAATGAATTTAAATTGCACACCATTGAAGAAGATTGAACAAGACACAAATTTACAACAAGTGTCAGCCAAATATACCAACGTGTCTAAAAGAATGAAAAAAATAACTCCTAACAAATATACATGAGTTATATGACATTCAAATTGAACAATGCAATTAAACAATCCAATTGAACATTCCAATTGAACAATGCAATAGAACAATAACTTTGAACAATCAAATTGAAGAATGCAATTGAACAATCAAATTGAACAATTGAATTGAACAATCCAATTGAACATTCAAATTGAACAATGCAATAGAACAATAACTTTGAACAATCAAATTGAAGAATGCAATTGAACAATCAAATTGAACAATTGAATTGAACAATCCAATTGAACATTCAAATTGAACAATGCAATAGAATAATAACTTTTAAGAATGAAATTGAACAATCAAATTCAATAATCAAATTAAACATTTGTACATGAGTTATATATATTTATTAACATCTTTAGCACTTAGAGAAGATTGGGTGTAACAATCACATTCTATGGAACAAAAATGCATTGACATCCATAAACAATACAAGTTGAAACCCCACATATTGAGTTATAGGGTGGTGGGTGACAAACATTTACAGTGCATACAACTGATATATATTCCCACGCATATAGAATAAAAAAACCCTGAAATTAAACTGAAATGTCTTGACATTCATAAATAGTGTAAGTTGAAACCATAGATATTGAGTTACAGGTTATTGTGACAAACATTGACATCGCATACAACATATTTGCATTCCATGATATAAAGAGTTTAAATGAAAAACCCTTGATGTGGATAGCATTAGTGTGAAACCCAAAATATTTATAGATTCGTGGAAAACATATGCATTTCATACAAGAGATTGGCATTTATATATATATATATATATGTATGTATATGTATATATATACATACATATATATATGTGTGTGTGTGTGTGTGTGAATACATACATACATACATACATACATATATATATACATACATACACATTATATATATATATATATGTTAGTTTTATATATATAGGCACCGATATAGGCCTAGTGAGGTAAAAAATGTCACTTGAAAGAGAAAGGGAGCTTTCACGAGTGCAAAGCCAAACAATGAAGCGTGCAAAGCCTAACAATGAATTGTGGAGAGCCAAACATATATGGGTGCATAACCAAATGAACACTCCAGAATAAACAAAAACAAAAGGAGTGACAATGAGCGGGATATGAGAGAATTTGGAGCATTGAATGAACCTTGATCTCTGAATTATGCACTTTTTAGTCCGAGTAAGTGCAGAGGGATGCGTAAGGAAACTTTCCCAATGGAGGTAATGAAGGAGGTGGTGAGTGATTACTACTTTAAACTAGTCGTTTAGGGTGGGGAAAGGCAGTAATTATATACATATATTGCTTACTCAACAACACATTCCCTCTTGTGCAATACACCCGATTGAATGAGCAGAAGCCAAACAAAAAGCATCAATACAATCAAGGGTTTTACCTTGAATGTAAAACCCAATCTAAATTCGTGCTTTTTTTTTGGTTAAACTTATTCAGGATTAGTGCATTATTTTTCCTGCAACAACGTTCTCTACGCTTTGCTACACTAGACCCCTCTTTCTCCACACTTGTCTCCAATACTTGTAGGCAACACTTCCCTGAAACAACAACCTTATTATATAGACATAATAGAGATTCATATATATATATATATATATACACACACATATACATATACAATTACATATGTATATATATACATATACAATTACATATATATACATATACATATACAATTACATATATATACATATACATATACAATTACATAAAAAAATAATAGTAGAATTGCATGACAAAATATCTTTGAAATGAGAACCACTCAAACCATTTTCATATTTCAAAATAACAAAAAATATAAAAAATAATTTGTAGTGTGAATGATTGTGCAATGATGAACACACAAATAGAAGCACATGGCAGAATACCCTATAAAGGACAACCAGTCAAACACTTAGTAGAAAAACAATGAAGTAGAAAAAGAAAATAATAGAGTGAATTATTGTGAAAGTGATATACATTGAAGGGAGTCTTAACTTAATAGGAATGAGCCCTTTTATTGTAATAGGATGAACCGATATATACATACAATAAGTCTTGTTTGTTCAAGATATATATAATGTGCATGGATCAAATCATCCATGGTATATCGTGCATATTTTGAAGAGATAAGGCTTATGTCAATGTTTATCTCTATTTGTAGGCCTATCTAGTAATTTGGGAAAAAAGACAACATAAAATAAGTGGTAAATTTGAATTGTTTTGGAACCCTCGAAAGTATTGCACAAGGAATAATAGAATAATAGAATTGCAAGGAAAAAATTCTTTGAAATGATATGCACTGAAACCATTTTCTTAATTGGGAATAACAAACAAATATTAAAGGAAAAATGCATAGTTAATGTATGTGCAATGACAAAGACATGAATACAAGTGAATTTATATATACATATATGTATAAATTGCAGAGTTAAATTTTGTGCAATGACGAACACACAAGTAGAAGTGCATTGTAGAAAACCGACTAAATGGGAACTAGTCTAACCCTTTCCATATTTCATAGTAACAATCACATATATATACATAAATAATTACATACATATTCATACATGTATATATATATATGTGTGTGTGTGTGTGTGTGTGTGTGTGTGTATAGATATAGACAATTACATATATAAGAACACAATAATATAATTGCATGGAAAAATATCTCAAAATGAAAACAAGTGAACCCATTTTCATATTTGGGAATAACAAAAAAATATTAAAGGAAAATGACAGAGTTAAGGTTTGTGCATTATTGAACACATGAATATAAGTGCATGGCAGAAAACCCTATAATTGTGAACCAGTGAAACCCTTTCCATGTATGGTAGTAACGATAAAAAAGAAGAAGCATTTCGCAGACAAAACTATTGTGCATGGAAGAACAACATAATATGATTGCATGCCAGAATATCTTCGAAATGAAAACTAGTCATATACCATTTTCATATTTCATAATAACATGAGAATATTATAAGAAAATTACAGAGTTAAAGTCTGTGCAATGAGCAAGAACGAATGCAAGTGCATGGCAGAAACCCTCAAAATGATAAACATTAAAACCCTATGAATATTTCGTAGTAACAGTCAAATATATTGTAACCATTTCCGTATTTTGGAATAACAAACAAATGTAAAAAGAAAATTGTAGAGTTAAAGTTTGTGCAATGACGAACACACGAATACAAATGCATGGTAGAAAACTAGTCAAACCCTTTCCATATTTTGTCGAACAAGTCTACTAGTAATGAAAAACCATTTAAACTAGTCAAACCCCTTTCATATTTCATATAAGGGAGCAAATATGAAAAACACAATTCTGAGTAAATGTCGTGCAATGAAGACCAGAAGATTAGGAGTGCATGGACGAGTATAGAGGAAAAGAAAACCAGTGAAACCCTCCCCACATTTCATTTTATTAATCTTTTTGAAAGACAAATTTTTGCAACAAAATTTTGTGAAAAAAATAAGTGCATGGAAGAATACCGTCATATTCAAAGACATTGGTACAAATGGTGCAGGGGCACCCTCATGCACATGTTAATCAATTTTTGGTTTTGTCTTGTTTTGATATTATTGATGTAAATAAGGTCATTTGTGACCATTATATGTCCTTTAGGACTAATTTTGATATTTTGGTGCAATTTGGTCAAAAATTGTAAAAGTTGTCATGTTGCTTAAAAAGTTGTCATGCAACTTTGGAAAGGTGTCAAAAAGCAAGAAACAGTTACACACAAATCAAAAAATAGTTGCAAAATATTTTTTTTTGATGAGTAATGTATAAGGACACCCTCCCAACTTGAATTGGGGGATTGGAGACATTGTTTTGGAAGATTTGGTGAATGAAAGTAATCATTTTATATGCATTTCTAACGTTGCAGACCTATTTCTTCATTTTATACGGATTTGTAATTTCTTATACGAATGGAATACTTCTTGGAGAAGATGGAGGAATGAGATACCTTTCATTTTCAATTGGTTTGGTCAAATTTTGTTATGATTTGCAAAAGTTATTGCCATTTTGGTAAAAATAGTCCCAAACCCTACCTAGGGTTTGCAGTCATCAAAAAATTCCATAACTTTCTTTTCCACCATTGGATCTTGATTAAAATTGGAAGAAAATATGTAATTATGTTATCTTCAATCCCATTGAAGCAATTGATCTAATAGTTGTTGTGTCATGTTGTTGAAAGTTAGTGCAGGGCAAGGATACAATGAACAAGTCATTCCTTGTGCTGATTTAGTGATGGGGTTTGTGTGTGATTTGTGACAAACAACCATAAGTTGGGAACGTTGTATTACACAAGTTTGAGTCCTGAAAGTTTGAGAACCTTTATGTTATGTTGAAACAAGTTTGAGACAATCAAGAGCCTTATGTTCACTCTGGTTTCTTCCTTGTTTGTGATGTTGGTCATTTGCATTGTTGAGTACAAGCCATTGTTTGAATGAAGCCATTGTTGTGTGGTGCTTTGATGGAAACAAGTGTTTGGTTCAAGAGGGTTTATGAGTCACAAAATGTGTTGGAAAGTATTGAAATATTGTTGGCCATTGTTCCATAATGTCTATGCTTGTTGATGTGTTTCCCACCCTTGAATGCTCATTTGGTTGTGTCCTAAATGGTGACAAGGTGTACTAAAGTGTTTGAGTTGTTGTCTCCAATGAAACCATGGAGTGAGTATGTATTGGTACTGTCATATTGAGAGAGTTTCTACCCCTACTCTACATCATTTTTTGGTATCATAGCCCAAAGATCTAGGCAAAGGAAGTTTTGCAAGTTTGTGTATTGCACTTGACATGTTGAAGTGAACAACCTGGATGCCAAAAGACTAAGTAGTGAAGAAGAAGAAAGAAAAACTAGGTGAGGTATCATAAGAAGTCAAGAAAAAAAAGAGATAGCAAGATGCAACAAAAAACTCAAAAGGAGAATATGACAGTCAATAAGATAAGATTAGAGTTTGAAAGAGATATGGCAGAGTTTGAAAGAGGTATTAAGCATGTGTTGTAACAGTGTCTTGAGAAAGTATACCAAGGAAATGTTGGGTATTGGCCAATGACAAAGAAGGTGAAGTGGCCTCTAAAGGTGATTGTTCAAAAAAGGAGGAAGAAAAGGATGGTTACTTTGAAAAGAGAAGATGAAACAAAAGAAGAAGATACATTCATTGAAATGGACATGAAAAAAGATCAAGACTATCTTCAACCAAGAGTAAAAACCATGGAAGAGCAATGTTCTCAAGAAGACATAGAGAAGACAAAGCTTGATGAGCCTCAGTATGATGAACGAGTGGATGAAGAAGATAATGATCTCCTATGGAAAGAGGAGATGGAGAAAATAAAAAAATTTGCTTGCAGGAGACTTGATAATTTTTTGTATAAGGAAGCAAATATGAAAAGCACAATGCAGAGTAAATGTTGTGCAATGAAGAGTAGAAGATTAGGAGTGCATGGATGAGTATAGAGGAAAAGAAAACCAGTGAAACCCTCCCCACATTTCATTTTATTAATCTTTTTGAAAGATAAATTTTTGCAACAAAATTTTGTGAAAAAAATAAGTGCATGGAAGAATATAGTTGTATTCGAAGACACTGGTACAGATGGTGCAGGGGCACCCTCATGCACATGTTAATCAATTTTGGGTTTTGTCTTGTTTTGATATGATTGATGTAAATAAGGTCATTTGTGACCATTATATGTCCTTTAGGACTAATTTTGATATTTTGGTGCAATTTGGTCAAAAATTGTAAAAGTTGACATGTTGCTTAAAAAGTTGTCATGCAACTTTGGAAAGGTTTCAAAAAGAAAGAAACAGTTAAACACAAATCAAAAAATAGTTGAAAAGCAGTTGGTTTTGATGGGTAATGTATAAAGACACCCTCCCAACTTGAATTGGGGGATTGGAGACATTGTTTTGGAAGATTTGGTGAATGAAAGTAATCATTTTCTATGCATTTCTAACGTTGCAGACCTATTTCTTCATTTTATACGGATTTGTAATTGCTTATACAAATGGAATACTTCCTAGAGAAGATGGAGGAATAAGATACCTTTCATTTTCAATTGGTTTGGTCAATTTTTGTTATGATTTGCAAAAGTTATTGCCATTTTGGTAAAAATAGTCCCAAATCCTGCCTAGGGTTTGCAGTCATCAAAAAATGCCATAAATTTCTTTTCCACCGTTGGATCTTGATGAAAATTGGAAGAAAAATATGTAATTATGTTATCTTCAATCTCATTGAAGTGATTGGCTTCATTATTATTTTTGTGAAATTTATCAATGACTGTTTCTTTCATTTCCTCATTGGGACAGTCCTAAAACCCTACATGATGATTGTTTGATAAGTTCCTTGCATTATCTCATGAAGTTTGATCTAATAGTTGTTGTGTCATGTTGTTGAAAGTTAGTGCAGGGAAAGGATACAATGAAAAAGTCATTCCTTGTGCTAATTTAGTGATGGGGTTTGTGTGTGCTTTGTGACAAACAACCATAAGTTGGGAACGTTGTATTACACAAGTTTGAGTCCTGAAAGTTTGAGAACCTTTATGTTATGTTGAAACAAGTATGAGACAATCAAGAGCCTTATGTTCACTATGGTTTCTTCCTTGTTTGTGATGTTGGTCATTTGCATTGTTGAGTACAAGCCATTGTTTGAATGAAGCCATTGTTGTGTGGTGCTTTGATGAAAACAAGTGTTTGGTTCAAGAGGGTTTGTGAGTCACAAAATGTGTTGGAAAGTATTGAAACGTTGTTGACCACTATTCCATAATGTCTATGCTTGTTGATGTGTTTCCCATCCTTGAATGCTCATTAGGTTGTGTCCTAAATGGTGACAAGGTGTACTAAAGTGTTTGAGTTACTGCCTCCAATGAAACCATGGAATGAGTATGTATTGGTACTGTCATATTGAGAGAGTGTCTACCCATACTCTGCATAATTTTTTGGTATCATAGCCCAAAGATCTGGGCAAAGGAAGTTTTGGAAGTTTGTGTATTGCATTTGACAGGTTGAAGTGAAGAACCTAGATGCCAAAAGACTAGGTAGTGAAGAAGAGGAAAGAAAAACTAGGTGAGGTATCATGAGAAGAAGTCAAGAAAAGAAAAGAGATAGCAAGATGCAACAACAAACTCAGAAGGAGAAGATTACAGTCAATAAGATAAGATTAGAGTTTGAAAGAGGTATGGCAGAGTTTGAAAGACGTATTAAGCATGTGTTGCAACAGTGTATCGAGAAAGTATACCAAGGAAATGTTGGATATTGGCCAATGACAAAGAAGGTGAAGTGGCCTCTAAAGGTGATTGTTCAAAAAAGGAGGAAGCAAAGGATGGTTACTTTGAAAAGAGAAGATGAAACAAAAGAAGAAGATATGTACATTCATTGAAATGGACATGAAAAAAGATCAAGATTGTCTTCAAGCAAGAGTAAAAACCATGGAAGAGCAATGTTCTCAAGTAGACATAGAGATGACAAAGCTTGACAAGCCTCAGTATGATGAATGAGTGGCTAAAGAAGATAATGATCTCCTATGGAAAGAGGAGATGGAGAAAATAAAATAGTTGCTTGCAGGAGACTTGATAGAATACCATGAAGATATGGATATGACAGCGATAAATGATGACAAAGAAATTGTGATAGCGAAAAAAAATGAGGTAAATAATTCATATTTTGATTCTAATTTGTTTAAATTGAACGATGAAATGAAGGAGATTAAACAAGCTGAAGGTGGACACATGGAAAGTTTCAATTTCCATGAGAATTTGTACGAGGAAGTTGCAGATTTGATTATTGGTGATGAGTATGATTTTTTGGATAAAGAAATTGAACAGTGTGGATAGTTGTTCAAGCATGGACACTTGACCGAAGATGAAGAAATGGACAACCGTAACGAGGCATATGAAGGAGACAGAATTTTGGAGTCTTGCACTTGAAAATAAGATCCTCAGGAGGAGGTCCAAAAAAACAAGCACAACACAAATGTGTGAGGATCAAGAACCCTGGGGTAGATCAAGCCAAGCATGGAGAACAACCCTACATATAGAACAACTAGAAGAAGAGTAAGAAAAGAAAACCATCATTTGAGGTGGAACTCAAATTTCTTTTTCCTAGGGAGTATGGTGTAGGGGCACCCTCATGCACATGTTAATCAATTTTGGGTTTTGTCTTGGTTTGATATGATTGATGTAAATAAGGTTGTTTATGACCATTATATGTCCTTTAAGACTAATTTTGATATTCTGGTGCAATTTGGTCAAAAATTATAAAAGTTGTCATGTTGCTTAAAAAGTTGTCATGCAACTTTGGAAAGGTGTCAAAAAGCAAGAAACAATTACATTAAAATCAAGAAACCATTGCAAAACTGTTGGTTTTGATGGGAAATATATAAGGACACCCTCCAAACTCGAATTGGGAGGTTGGAGACATTATTTTGGAAGATTTGGTGAATGAAAGTAATCATTTTCTATGCATTTCTAACGTTGCAAACCTGTTTCTTCATTTTGTATGGATTTGTACTTGCTTGTATGAATGGAATACTTCCTGAAGAAGATGGAGGAATGAGATACCTTTCATTTTCAATTGGTTTGGTCAATTTTTGTTACGATTTGCAAAAGTTATTGCCATTTTGGTAAAAACAGTCCCAAACCCTGCCTAAGGTTTGCAGTCATCAAAAAAATGTCATAACTTTCTTTTCCACTATTGGATCTTGATGAAAATTGGAGGAAAAGTATGCAATTATGTTATCTTCAATCCCACTAGAGAAATTATCTTCATTACTTGTTTTTTGAAAGTTATTAATGACTGTTCCTTTCATTTCCTCATTGGGACAATCCTAAAACCCTCCGTGATGATTGTTTGATAAGTTCCTTGCATTATCTCATGAAGTATGATCTAATAGTTGTTGTGTCACGTTGTTGAAAGTTAGTGCAGGCCAAGGATACAATGAACAATTCATTCCTTGTGTTGATTTAGTGATGGGGTTTGTGTGTGCTTTGTGACAAGAAACCATAAGTTGGGAACGTTGTATTACACAAGTTTGAGTCCTAAAAGTTTGAGAACCTTTATGTTATGTTGAAACAAGTTTGAGACAATCAAGAGCCTTATGTTCACTCTGGTTTCTTCCTTGTTTGTGATGTTGGTCATTTGCATTGTTGAGTACAAGCCATTCTTTGAATGAAGCCATTGTTGTGTGGCACTTTGACGGAAACAAGTGTTTGGTTCAAGAGGGTTTGTGAGTCACAAAATGTGTTGGAAAGTATTAAAAAAATTCTATCCACTGTTCCATAATTTCTATGCCTATTAATGTGCTTCCCATCCTTGAATGCTCATTAGGTTGTGTCCTAAACGGTGACAAGGTGTACTAAAGTGTTTGAGTTGCTGCCTCCAATGAAACCATGGAGTATGTATTGGTACTGTCATATTGAAAGAGTGTCTACCCCATGATGTCTGAGACTGAGGACAACAATGGAGTTGAATCACCCACCTGAGAATGAACTGATAATAGCTGAGATGAATTTGAGAGACATTGAACCTGATCTTGGAATCACACAACCACAATTCTGAGTAAAATGAAGGGAAGGTGCTGTTAGTGGAGGTAAATAAAGGAGCACTCAGCGACAATGCTCTAAACTATTCATTTAGGTGGTGAGGTTGTTGTACATGTGACCATCTTATCCAATGTACATAGATATGTTCTACCGATTGGCGATGCATGGGCTCCACGCGTAGGGTACGGGCCCATTTTGAATACGCCCACCAAATCTAAAAGGGCCAGGTAAAGTGTAGGTGCTCAATTTTTAAATATTATGTTCTATGCACAAGTGGCAGGCTTAATGCGGTGATTTTATTTTTTTGGTCAATGTGGATTGCCACATGGACCTCCAAACTTTACCTTCCCTACTTTGGGCCCCTCTCCCCTATTCTCACAATTCAATGTTTAAATAAATCCAACTCAAATTCCTTTTTTGTTTTTCAAAATTTGGTTCGCCAGGTTTTCTAATTCAATGTTTCTGTGAAGAGGTGCACAAGGACTGAATTCATAAAAAAAATTACAAAAAAGGAGACTTGCAACAACAAAATCGAAGAGCCTATTATGAAACTTAAAAGAACAACTTCTTTCTTCATAATTTGAGAATAGCCCTAGCACAATGCACAGGGAAATAATTGTTGTACCCACTGAAATTTTTAAGAATGTCAGTGAAAATTCAGCTGAGTTGTGTTTGGTAAAAGATGGGAAAAATTGTAGACACAAGAATATTAAGGGAGAAGAACATGATTTTGTGATTTAATTACCTTTGTAAATCTTCAATTCAATCTTTCTGTGAAGAGGTGCACAAGGGATGAATTCATAAAATTTTATGAAAGTGGAGACTTGCAGCAACAAAATCGAAGAAAAAATATATTGAAAGGATTGTCGTTATATTATTAAAGGACATATTCTCCTAGATCAACTCTGGAAAATTGTAGGTAAAAGATCAAAGACAACAATCTTAAATAGTGAACATGTTCTTAAGATGAATGGGAAAATCTAGATATGTTTTGAGTACCTATAAAGTGTTTCCATCCCTAAATGTGAATGATATTCGAATAAATGCTCTAGTTATCACATGAATGCCTTTAAATAAGTACATAGAATTAATTTGGTCAACTTTAGGTGAGAGAATGGGCAATAGTTGACCAAAATTTTGAGCTTGAATTTTAAAATGTTAGAGGCCAAATATGGCACCAAAGGGGTTAATTCCACTAGTGCAAACTTAGCCCATTAAATTCTAAGAGCAAGTTAGTTTAGATCTCATTGTTGTACTTTCAATGCATATAAGAAGATACAATTCTCAATTACAATTCAAAGGTTATAATCAAAACAATGGACATCTATCTTTTGGCCCTTAGGACAAAAAGGTGGAAAAATTAAGGTGGGAATGAAATGTTTGGGTTTAAGTGCACTAAACATAGCTTTACACATTGGTTTATAAGCAACCCTACTTTTTTTTTCATTTTTATGTGCTAAATGAGAAATGGCATGGGTATGCAAATTTCACTTCCATTTTTCCCCCACTTTGAGATGCATGCGAATCATATAATTGCCATGAATCTCAAAGTATGTAGCTTTCACAAACCTTCATCTAAAGAAAATATTTAGACATAATAGGATAAAATAGAGATCCATATAAAGTAATGGACCTTATGGGATCTAATCATGTAGGTTTGTCTTTTAGTATTTACTCTCCATAGGAATATGCAAAATAAAGGACAATATGTCATTGATAGGCACAAATACAACTTGAATCTCATTATCAACAATCATAGAAAAGACATGGAGGTGAAAATAGGGTTAGAGAAATTGTACCTATATGAAAACTAGTAATGATCTACCTTGCTTGGTAGTCAATGGGTGACAAGGTGCATAGGGCACAAGGTGTGTCACCTGTTAAAGGTGAGTCTCTATATGCACCAATAATTGGCTACCAAACTTAGTATGAGAGTGTTAGTGAAAAAATATGCTTGCTATAATTTGATAGTATTTATAGAATACAACAAATTGTATGAGGCAAAAATAATACATGAAATATAAATTTAAGGCATGTAAACATGCAATCTTGTAAAGTAATAACTAACTACATCACCTAGTATAAACATGTAAATCTCTCAAATGATCAACATGATAAGCACATGGATTGGAGATGATGTACACGAAGGAGATGTGGCCCTCAATGCAAACATATAGGGTATTAGGATAGGTATATTCCCCAATGTGGCATCTAAGAGCATGAGCACGCAATGGTGTAGGTAAGGTTCCTAGTGATGACATGGATCTATGTAGGAAGAATGTGATATGAGGGAAGGTATGCTGCTCCTAATAAAAAAATGGTATTAGAGTGATGTGTGTGAAATGTCATGGGATAGGCATAATGCCCCCAATATAGGGATGTATGTGGAATTGAAAACTCAATACGAAAACATAAGATGTGAGCAATGAGCACAAGAGCCAACTAGGTGTAAGATAAGGGCATGAGAACACATTAGTAAGATAACATAAACATGTGAGCAAAGATAAGTATCATAAGCATGTGGTGATGATCATAATATATGGAAGACATGAGCATAGATGGATAATTATGCCTGGATGAAAGCAAACAAGGGTTGTAGTAAGGATAAGAATAAGGGTGCATATAAGAGTAGGAAGCAATAAGGAAAAATGAGAATTTAATGAGGTAGGCACTAGAGAACATAAAAATAAGGTAGACAATGACATAGAAATTAGGTAGGTAAACACAAGGCTAAGATCAAACATGTGCAATAAGAAGGAAGTAAAATGTGTATAATTTCAATGAATACCAAGCTAGTAGATGACAACAAACTTGAACCTACATGATATTGGAGTAGTTACCAAGGTGCCACCAATACTGTGTAGGTGACTAATGCCAAGAGCTACTGTCATATCTTACAAATTAGTCAACCTTCACTAGTAGCGTGAAGGTGAAAAAGTGTCAAGGGATATCCTAGATGTGATACTAGAGCAATTCAGCCAATTGTTACCCATATCTTGTAGGGAATGAAAAGCAAGAATTAACTATTGTATCAAGGGGGGTAGCCAACTATCACATATAACACAAAGGCCATATTGTGAAGGGGTTAGTTGACAATATCACCAAGGCCATGTGATGTTACATGTCTGGTACTAGTCCCTAGTTGGGTGGAAAAACTTGTCGTCCATGGCCTAGGGGCAATAGACATAGGAATCCATCAACTTGGAAAGGAAATCACCACTTTTGGAAATCTCACCTTTAGCCTACATGACCATTTTAGGATTAAGGATGGACCCCTGATGTAGTATGAGATATATCATAGTCCTCTTCTTAATTGTTTGATGGCATACATGACCCTTTTTGGAGGTGAGGACAAACACTTGATGTAATATGTAATGCACTAAAGACATCTTCCCAATTATCCTTGAAGAAACCATATTTTACTCTCTTGTATCAATATGACCTTGACACCATCACTTTGGGATTATTCTCCTGAATATCTTGCTAAGTGCACTTGGTTGGCAGGGATGGAGGAGTGGTCCACATGGTTGGGTTTATTGCACTCTCATGTTTGAAACAATAACCCAAGCAATGAATTGCTAAGCATGGAAACTCAAGCTCTTTCATTACTCCAATTACTCTTAATTTATGAGCAATGTATTTTAATCTCTACTTATTCATTTATTGTATTAATTGGATAATGTCATGTACTTCTAAATGCTCCTAGTTAAAATGGTTTTTGTATTTACTATTGCAAGTTTACAAAAAAAATTGCTCCTATGGTTGGTTTTTACACAAAGGAGGTAAAAATATGTCATATATGTCTCTCCTATAGTCACAAGGCATATCCTCACTATCACAATCCATATGATCATCATGAAACTCATGGATATATTGGTGTCCTTGGTATAATGTGTCATAAAAACACCAAGGATGGATCCTTATGAGGATAATATGTCTTGTAAGATCAAATGAGTTCACCAAAATGTGGGAAAATAATATTTCCGTAGGCTTAATCTAGGATAATCTAATAAGTGCATGGACATAAGAAATAATTAACATAAAGTAATTCATGGTAATTGAGGGTTTGATATATTCTAAAATAGTAAATGCTAAACTATGAAAATAAATGTACTTAACTTTCTGACTAAAGAATGAACAATATATGATATAATGCCTTGAGGTCTAGTTCGAAACATGATAGTTTGTAGTTTGCCTTGGGATAAAAAATAGTGCTTGCATTGTTAAGGACCAAGTCTACAAATCTTGGCAGATCTATAATGTTCACAAAAATGTCTAGCACCTATGAAAATGTTTTGGTAATTTGCACAACTCTACTTTCTTCTTCACTTGGTTCATCTTTTCTTCCTTTGTCTTTTTATGTTATCTAAGACTAGCATTATTATAGTTGTGTCACATGGGGACAAGTTCTCTTAGGTTAGTCCCCAAAATACTTAGGTAAAAAACTAAGGACAACACTCTTCAACCATGCAAAAATAAGTTAAATAATATAATTAAATAAGTTAAATTGTGTGAATTGCAAGAATAAATTAGCAAAATTAAAATTAAAACAAAAAGTGCAGCTCGAATAGAAAAAAAATCAAGAAAAGAAAGAAAAGAAGAAAATGACCAATGAATATTGAGATTTTTGGCCGAAAAGCTGGTGAAGAAATAGAAGATTTCTATTCATCCTATTTTTTTAAGTTTTCAAAAAAAGAAGATATCTTTTTATTTAATAGGAAAAATGAGAGGTTTTTCATTGACGGGAAAATTGACAGAAGCTTAAAAAAATTATTGAGTTCTAGAAAAATTTGCATCTTCTATTTGGTCTTTGTAAAAATTGTTTCCCTTTCATAGTTCTAGAAAAAAAAAAGCTCTTTTGAATAGAAAAATAGATTAAAAGTTGGATCAAAGGATCTAGTAGAGACATTCTATAGAAGTAAGGGGAGCTCTTCGAAAAGGCTGGTTCGAATCAAAGGAAAGCTTCATCAAATTCTCAGCAAGCACAGGACTCCAGGTTCCTTTATTGATCTTTATTGCTTGTTAAATTTGAAATGGCAAATATGTTGTTATGTAAAGGAAAAATCTTTTGAAGTTTTAGAATTTGTTGGGTAACAGATAGATGAAAGAAATTTATTTGAGTTTTTGAAAATGTTTTGTATGGTCATAAATTTGTTATGGGAAAATTGATTCCCCTCTGTAATAAATGGGTTTATATATATTCATATATATATATA
>VDFB02202619.1:266925-355962 GCA_007258455.2 Sequoia sempervirens | reverse complement strand
TCTCTAGTCTCTCTTTCCCCTATACCCTTAATGCTTAAACCCTTATAACCCTCTACCCTAAACCCTAAACCCTTAACCCTTAACCCTAAACCTTAAACCATTAACCATTAAACCCTTTACCCTATACCCTAAAACTTTAACCCTTAACCCTTAAACCCTCTACCGTCTACCATTAACGCATAGGTCTATGTGTACACAAATTAGATATCTGATTCGATTCAGATATCCGATTTGAATTAGATATCCGATTTGGATCAGATTTTTGATTTGTAGAACTAAAATCATACCATTATAAAACATTTTAAAATGATTTTCAAATCAGATATCAGATTGTATTAGATATCATATTATATTGGATATCAGATTTGTGAGCCATAGAAAAACCCCATGTGGGTCATTTTGTGCATTCTAACGGACCCTACATTCTATTTGTAGGCTTTGCAGGTGACAAACATGAGGTTTCAGATAGGAAGAGACAAAGATCAACTTTTTTGAGCATCTTCTACTCCAGTTTGTCATAAGAAATGATTTTTTATCATCTTTTATGATGTATAATGGGGAGCATCAGTTGTTGACAACAAAAACGTAAGAGAAAACTTACAAAAGAAAAAATTGAAGCATGTAGACAAAGAGATAGAGAAGGTCATAAGGAAGAGAAGACAAGGTATGTTAAATATTGGTGAACCTGAGGCCTATGTTCTTCCAAGTGAAGAGGAAATTGAATATGTTCAAGGTAAAAATGTTTAAGGTGAAAATGTTGGAATTGAAGATGTTGAACATGATATTCAAATTGGGAATGAAAATGTTCAAGGTGAAAATGTTGGAATTGAAGATGTTGAACATGATATTCAAATTGATATTGAAAATGTTCAAGGTGAAAATGTTGGAAATGAAGATTTTGAACATAATATTGAAGCAACTATAAATTATGTTTCACCAGATTACATGAGAAATGAAGAACCTTGTGTGGAAGAAAGAAATATTCCAAATTCAAGAGCTTCAAGAAACCCTAAATGGTTACTTGAAATTGATGAGAACAATATAAACAATTTTGAAGGCAAGAGGTCAACACGATCTGTTCGGTTGTGGGCTAAAAGACTTTTCAACCAATATTTTAGCAATAAGACATTGATCGAGCAATGCCAAATTTTTGTACAATTGCTAAAGATGCAAAAGATGAGACCTTTTCTATCCAAATTAAAGATTTGTGTGAACAAGAAGACCAAAAAAATTCTATTATATTGTCAAAAATAATTTTAATTCTCTCAAGTATTTTGGTAAAAATAACAAGGAAAAGGATAAGAAAGCTGCTTAGAGAGTCATTACAACTACCCTAGTAATCCATCAATTCAGAAAAGGCTCACTTTATGAGATAAACTTGTATTAATTTTGACATAAATCATAAAAATTTTGATAGAGCACTCACAAGAAGAGAAAGAATAGATGATCTTATTCAAAATGATACATGGGATTTTGTCAAGAGGTTTCCACATATTGATAAGAAGCTAACCGATAATGTAAAGTAGGTAATTCAACAATTTTAGCATGATAACTTTAGAGTATCACCCAATGCAAAGGATGTTTTAAAGTTAAGAATTGGAAATCAAGACCTTACATTGCATCCTAAACATTTCTTGGAATCAAGCCAAACAATATTGTTCAAAATTTTTATTAAAACACATCCAAATATGAAAATCTCGCAAAGGAATTTTGAAAGTTTGAATCCATTTTATTGTGTGCCTCTTAAGACTCGTAATACTTGTTGCAAATACCATGTGGAGTTTTCAATGTACCATGAACTATTATGCTATATCTATTCTACTTTGTATACTAATGAAATGTTGCAAGAGTGTGGTGGAATGCATCTTCTGAAATCATCAAGGGACTTGCTAGATCTATTTTTATGTTCTAGAGATTATGGTTGCTTTTTCTATAGAAATGATTGTTTAAATGTGAAGTGCTCACAATGTGGTGGCTTGTTGAAGTTTGTTCAATGTTTTCATGAGGGTTCTGAACATGAATTTGGAAAGAAGCTTCTTGAGAAAAAGAGATATGAGATAGTCAAATATACTTTGCAGAGTGGAGGTGAAGGTTCTAGATGTGAGTTGGTTACAAAAGAATACAATGTTGTTGATTTTATTTCAGATTTTAAGGACAATCTTTTCTACAAGTATGCAAGGCATAGTCATAACTCTCAATGGTTGGATCAACAATTTAGGATGTGTAAGGACTCTTTTCTGATTGACACTATTATATCAATGGTTAATTTTACAGAAAACTACACATTGCAACCACAAAACAAGGTACAATCTCAGTATTACAATTCCATCCAGATTGCTATTTTTGTACACATAATGTTTAGACATGCACCTGATAGTATAGAGGATGATCGAAAGATAATTAGAGAGTATCATTTTTATATGATTGATGATAGATCTCACTCGTCTAAGTATTTCCAACATTGTTTTAAGAATTTTTTTGAGTTCTTGTAGGAGCATGATATAACACTGGGCTGGCATCTCATTTGGTTAGATAATTGCATAGGTCAATTTAAGAATGCTCCTATGTTTTATTGGTTGAGTAGAATGCATGTAGAGAGGGGTGTACCTCATATTTGGAGTTTTTTTTAAGCTGGGCATGGGAAAGGGGAGCATGATGGAGTAGGTGCATGTGTAAAGAGAGCTCTAGTTAAGGAGCAATTGAATATTTCAGGAGCAAAATTCAATGATGCATGTTCTATTGTTGATTGGTGTAGTTCACCATTGTCATAAGGAGGGACACTTGATTCAATAGTGCACAAATTCTTTTGGTTGGTTGAGGAGAGTATAGTGGGAGGTAGATTGGATTGTCATATACAATAAAAAATTCTTCAAATATGCATTCATTTTGAAGCTCAGATGCAGGAACATAGACCATTTGAAGATGATAGTTGGCTTCTTTTTGTCAAAGTTGTATTCCATGTGAGTGGGATCAATGCGAGTCAAGTGAGTGTGTGGATACATGGGTTCCATAGTATCTAACTCCTTTATCTCCAACAATATCCATGAAAAATAACACAAGGGGTTCCACACCCTATAAACTCATCAAAAACATCTATTGGGACTTGCAAAAGCTTAATCCAACCTTAAATATTGTTTCCCCCATGTTTCATTGACATTAGCAAGTTGTAACCACCATTTTTCACCTAATTTCACTCATTTTTTCCATGCATGGCAACTCACCAACTCAAGTATAGACCTTTCTAGCTCTCTAAACCCACATAGTCACCTAATAAAGTCCTAATAAAATCTACCATGGCCATACCATCCAGATACAAACCGTACAATAGATGGTATGGCCTTTTAGCACTTTGGACTCTTAAAGGAAATCATTGGTCCAATGTAGCTCAGAGTGATTCAACATAAAGAGGACCATCCCTAGCGTAAAAGTACCCATCTACACGTGTTGGAATAGTCCATTTGGTCATATGAGTTGCAGAATGAAAGTTGCACCACTTTGCAACTTTACACTACTTGCATCTGACAACTTTTCCCTCAACTAAAAACTTGCTACCACGGGAAAATGCCTCCGAGATAGCAAAAACCAAGAGAGGTTATTTTATATGGGCCAAAAATAATGCCATAGCATCAAATAGAGAGTTTGTAAACATCATGGTTTCCAAAAAAATGCCTTCAAAGATTGTTTCCTTTTAACACTTTGGACTCTTAAGGGAAATCGTCGGTCCAATGTAGCTCAGAGTGATTCAAAATATTTGGGTGTGAAGGAGGACCATCCCTAGCATAAATTTACCTATCCAAACATGTTGGAATAGTTTTTTTGGTCGTACGAGTTGCAAAATGAAAGCTGCACCACTTTGCAACTTTACACTGCTTGCATCTGACAAGTTTTCCCTCAACTGAAAGCTTTCCACCATGGGAAAAAACCTCTGAGATAGCAAACCCTGAGAGAGGTTATTGTAGATGGGCTAAACACAATCCCATGACCTCAAACAGAGAGTCTGTAAACCTTACAGTTTCTAAGAAACACCCCTTCAAATATTGCATCCTTTTAGCACTTTGGACTCTTAAGGGAAATCGTCGGTCCAATGTAGCTTAGAGTGATTCGGCATATTTGGGTGCAAAAGAGGACTATCCCTAGCATAAAATTACCCATACGGATGTGTTGGAATAGTTCATTTGGCCCTACGAGTTGTTGAATGAAAGTTGCACCACTTTGCAACTTTACACTGCTTGCATCTGACAACTTTTGCCCCAACTAAAAACTTTCCAATACGGGAAAACACCTCCGAGATAGTGAAAAATGAGAGAGGTTATTGTAGGTGGGCCAAACATAATCCTATAGCTTCAAACAGAGAGTCTGTAAACATTACAGTTTCTGAGAAATAGCCCTTCAAAGATTGTTGCCTTTTAACACTTTAGACTCTTAAGGGAAATCATTGGTCCAATGTAGATCAGAGTGATTCAACATATTTGGGTGCAAAAGAGGACCATCCATAGCATAAAATTACCCATTTAGACATGTTGGAACAAGTTTTTTTGGTCGTATGAGTTGCTAAATGAAAGCTACACCACTTTACAACTTTACACTATTTGCATTTGACAACTTTTCCCTCAACTGAAAATTTTCCACCATGGGAAAATTCCTATTAGATAGAAAAAATTGAGAGAGGTTACTATATATGGGCCAAAAAAAAATCCCATAGTCTCAAATGGAGTCTATAAATGTCACATTTTATGAGAAACAACCCTTCAAAGATTGATGCCTTTTAGCACTTTGGATTCTTAAGGGAAATTGTCAGTCCAATGTAGCTCAAAGTGATTTAACATATTTGGGTGCAAATGAGGACCATCCCTAGTGTAAAAATACCCATCCAAACATGTTGGAATAGTCCATTTGGTTGTATGAGTTTCTAAATGAAAGTTGAACCACTTTCCAACTTTCCACTACTTGCATCTAACAACTTTTCCCTCAACTGAAAACTTGCCACCATAGGAAAACGCCTCCGAGATAGAAAAAACCAATAGAGGTTATTGTAGAGGGGCCCAACACGATCTTGTAGCCTCAAAGAAAAGGTTTGTAGGAATCATAGTTTATGAGAAATAGTGCATCAAAGATTGTTTCCCTTTTCCACTTTGGACTCTTAAGGGATTTCACAGATTGAATGTAGCTCGAACTGCTTCGGCATGTTTGGGTGTGAAAGGGGACCATACCTAACCTAAACGTAACCATCTAGATGTGATGGAATGGTCAGTTTGGTTATACAAGTTGTAGAAAAAGATTTTTTTATGCACAATTTACAAGTAATTTTTAGCCTCCAACCGAACTCCAACATTGTTTTTCACGTGAAAAAAATTCATGAGACCATAGCTTGTTGCTTTCTTTTTAATGGAAACTAAAGGGCAATAGAGTTAACTTCTTCATAGAGTTAGAGTTTGAGATTGCAAGAGGACATCAAAATGGCTAGTGTACTAAACAAATTCTTATGATTTTTGAAGAATATTGATAACTCTACACAGTTGGCTTCTTTTTCAAAATGATACAAATTGAACCTTGGCATCAATAGAGTCTGTATACCAAGCTACCACAATCCAAGTTTCAATGATGAATATTTATCATGCATGTTTTAATTGAAATTCAATTTTATGGTGGTTTTGTTGCTTATATGATGCTATGTGATATTCTAATCCTAATTCATGCTTCTAGACTACATATACATATATATTATTTTTACATGTTTTTTTACTAATGAACCCAAAAAAAATTGAACCATCCCCCAAAAAAATTTAGCCGAATTGGCAAACCGAACCCCTGAACCCGAACCTGAACCTGAGCAGGTAACTTAGTTTGGAAGTCGGTTATTGGGAGTTGGTCGGTGGTTTTGTGTGGGGGAGAGTCTTAAAAAATGTTGAGGAAGTAATTTTGGGGATTGATGAATGTAATTTTGTGAAGAATCAATATGATCATAATGATTTACTTTGAGAAAATTGTGGTTTCTATAGAAAAAATTTATGTTTTCTCCATTGTTCGACCCCTACACAACAATTAAATGGTTGAATAGAATGTGGAATGAGGGGGAAGAAAGATTGAGACCCCTTTCAAGTTGGTTTGAGTGCTTTCTTTTCATTTTTTGTGAGTTTTGTTCCAAGTTTTCTCAAGACAAGTAGTGAACCCAGATTTTGCATTTTGAGTAAATTATGAATTATTGAAGCCCTCCACCTACTGTACCTATCATGTGGCTCAATGGATAGGATGTGTACAATATGATTTGAATGTTTTTAGTTCCATTTAAGAAAGGGGAAATTATTTGTGAGTCTTGGAGTTGTCCTAAGCAAATCATTGCTTAAATTGCATGAAAATTGAGCTTTTAGCCTAGGATTTGTTAAAATAAATGAGAATGGGGGAATCTCTTTAATGTTTAAGAATATTGGGGTCATAATCGAGGTTTCTAAGTTGGTGGAATGGCTAGGGGAGTTGTGGAAGTGGTACTTTCAATAAACCCTATGCATTTGCATGGTAAAGAAGTGGTTTCATGGGACAACCTACTAAAGGACCTGTAGGTGCAGAATAATATTAGAATTTGTTGTTTTATGACACAACTCAATATTTTTTGGGGTGTTATTTTGAATATCAAGTGTTTAAAGAGCACTCACTTTGTGAAAGAGGGTTATTTCACTAGCCTAGGATAGGGGTATGCTATTGGCTCTCAAATTTGGTCTAAAGGAGTCAATGGTAGTTTTCACATATGTTGTGTAACATTGAAAAGGGTGTATGATTCACTAATTTTTTTGTGTGGTGTCTTGGAATACCTTAAACTGGGTTGCTAGTGCTACAAGGGAAAGCATAGTAAGGTTTGAAGTTTGAGTAGATCATTTGAATTTGTTTTGAAATTTTTATTGATACTCATTGGTTTGGTAGATTGAATGGTTTCCATCCTCACTCTACATCAATCCATAGCTTGTTTGAAAGTAGTTGTTTTAGGATTTTAGCCATAGCAACAATCCAGTGAACTGTTTGATAAAAATCTTTGTACATAGGTATGAAAAATGTGGTAGCATCTGTTTGAAAAAATGCCTCAAAGAAATGTGGTCTCATAAAATTCCATGACAAGAAAATGCAATTGACAACTGCTCTTAGTTATTAGTTATGTAATGTGAAGTAATTGCATAACTGCTTAGGTTGACTTTGTAAAAACTATATTGTAATTGAATTTTTTTCATCTATCAGCATCTATTTGTTAGTTATGCAATGTGAAGTAATTCTTTGAGTTTGAAAGATGTGCAATGCAATATAATCAGTGATATGAATATAAAATACATAATACAACCATTCTTTTTTATGCTATTGTACATTAATATTTAACCATTGCTCACTTGATTAAATTTTGAAAGAGTTTAATGATGCACATGAGGAAGAAATTAAATTTTTATTGTCAACTTCTATATATCAAATTATCCAATAATCTTGAGTTTATCTCCATATACAAAAATGGCATCAACGCCAACTCAAACAAAGTTTTACAAAATGTGGCATATGCCATCTCGATGTCTATTCAAAATTTACATGCCAAAATTTCTATCTCATCCTAAACTACTGGTGGATCATCAAAATGGAGCCTCTTTGAAGCACTTGTTGCCTCTGAAGGTAGCTACATAAGAAAAAATCAAACCACAATTGAGATTAGTTATACTGTATAATTTAAAATCGAATAATTAACATCAAAATCAATATACATTGAATTATAATTGAACTCTAAAATTGAAATCTTGATTACCTAAAATATTCATCTCTTCAAAGGGTTAGGAGCCCTAGAATATTCCCTTCTCAAAGAACCAACCAAACCAAATTTTGTAATGTCAATCTATATATGTGAACAAAAACATAAAATTGATCCAAGTTAGCATACAATTGTCAATAATAGGAACATATTTAGCAGAGAGAGTGGTGGAGGAATACAACCAAGGGTTTACAGATACAAGATTCCCTTTTTCTAGAGATGAGGAATCTGGAGAAGATATGCCATGAGACCTACCTAGTAGGATTTCCAGATTAAAAACTCAAGATTACAACTACCCTCCTAGAGAACCAAGTGTTGAAGAGATACAAGATACAAACACCAGAGAGATGGAGTATAGGTAATTTTTAACAGACAATGAATTTGTGAATTCTTTAGAATTCAGATTTTTCTTGTATAAGTAAAAGGGCAAGGAGATAAGGGAGACAGTTGATAATATTACACCAAGCAATGAGGAGTAGCTACTAAATAATTTGAAATTAATTATGGATAGAGAAATGGCTAATATGACCCCTGAGAAAGGAAGAAGAATGTTAGAGGATGATGGAGTTATGATATTTCTAGGGGTGGATTTGAATTCTACATTGGTCTTTGATAGCTTCTTAAAGGATAATAGTTCCACAAACAAGCTTAGTCCAGAGGGGGTGACAAAAATATATGTTGGATCCAAATATAACCCGAATGAAGAATCAATCATGATATGGGCCTTGTATCCACCTCATAGAAATTTAGTGGTGATTGATACTGAGAAAGAATTTGGACATGTCATGACTCTGAAGGTTGGAGAGGTAGATCCTATGGCATCTGTAGACATTGGGATTAATGTGGAAAAACTGAATAAATCCCAAATACAAATGTTGATCAAAGAAAAGGAAATGTACAAAATGAGTAATGAAAGGATCATGAGAGAAAATGATCATTTGAAGGACATGCTAGGAGTCACAATCGGACCTCCTAAATTAATAACACATGGTGAAATCTCATAGGTAAAAGATCGTTGGGAGGATTCAACTTCATATTCATAAGGTAAATGTGATACACTCATTGCAATAATAAAAAAAGGCAGGCCAACTTAATGATTTCATTGAATAAGCTATGGGGAGCATATTCAAAGAACTATGTTAAAGGGAAGAACACAAGAGAATTGATGGAAGGATTCAAGAAAAGTTTTGAGAATTAAATGAAAGAGATGTTCCTAACAGTGTGGCCATTGGTATGGGTAACCAAATTACAAAGAAACACAGGGACTATTATGAGGAACTGTGAGAAGATGTAAAGGGGTTGGTTGATGTTACGAATATGGGACTACCTACACTATTTGAAGATGGAGAAAAGTTGAAAGAGAAATCCAAGTGGATCAAACAATGTGAATTGATGTTGCAGTGAATTTTGTAAAATGCTACAGGGAAGGATTCGACATTAGACGAGAGCTATGAGAAAAATGAAAGGATGATGAAGGTGGAAATATCGGCCAGGAATGCATTAGGAGATGTCGATACTCATAAACTGTAGGATTATCTACATCATTTATCAAATGTTCATCTATGGCTAAATAGATCCTAATCTATTGTTTTAATTAGTTAAGTAAAATAAAACATTTGTGAAGGGATGTGTCCCTTCCAAGTTTTGATGTATTTATATCTATTCCATAGTAAAGCAACAGATATAGGTGTTAGGAGATATTTAGTAGATAGATTTCTAGCAAATGCTTTCATATACAAAGACTCATATGCATGCATTTTGATGCAGTAAATGAAGATATCTAAGTCATGGATTAAGATTTTGGTATCAGTCATTTGTTAAATTTATGCAGTTATTTGATTGTCTCCATTCTGATGCTTCTCTATTGTTTAAATTGATATAATTAGTTTATACTTTGTTTATCATTGTAAATTTTCTATATATGTGTGATCTGGTTATTTGGTTCTCTCAAGTAGGCATTAAAATATTTTAATCAATCACAACAATTGGGAAGTGTTAATTGGATTAATAAGAAGAATCGCATAACTAAAATTTCCATTCTATCTCAAGAAGAGTTTGTCAATTATTCACTTGCACGTTTACACAAGTTGTAAACAATTTGTGTGCCTAACAGTTTGAATTATTGCCATTATTGAAATCCACATTTTTAGATATTTATTAGACTCCATATACCCAATAAGGCACTGGTCTCCCCTTGTCCATCCATAAATCTAATTCATTTTATACATCTATTAACTGAACATATTTCTCATTTAGTTCATGTTTGATTAGGATCACATCTATTCACTGTAAACTTGCCATTGTGGATAGATTACTATACTTAAATAACATCAATTAAGTTTGCTCAGTCAGTATAGGTAGACCCACCTAGGTTCAGTAGCACCAAAAGAGAAGAAGGCTCAAGTCATCAAGCCTTGTACGTTACCCTACACTATACCAAGATATTGACAACCTCTTATGGTTTTTCAACCAACATTTTTGAGTGCTAACAGGGTCCATCACGAAAAGGATTTGATCTAGATACATATGCATTTACTGTTTTCATTTATTTCTCATGTACTTTAATAGTTTGATCGATTTCATATTAAATATGTTGAAGACTTTAGAATTTCAATTACATTAATTTATGGATATGTTTTATCTATAACACTACAAAACCATATGCTCTTTGCATTTGCACTTTCATTTCTAGAAATACACATTTATATACATAGATATATATTTCTTTAATGATATGTTGCATTTATTTTTCTAAGAGAGCATCCAATAATTGCATTTATATTTACATTTTCAAATACATATACATACATACATACATACATATATATATGTGTGTGTGTGTGTGTGTGTATCATTTATATTCAATGTTTAGACACAACCCATTAGGTCTGCACATGGATAAAAATTTATAAAATCAGATCTCCCATGCATATTTTGTTGAAACCTAGGCTTGAACCTCTCATTTCACATGCTTTTCTTCACAAAACTGTTGAGGACAACAACTATACCTTATTTATTTCTCATCCTACACCCTATTCATGCATCCTACAATTACAACAGTATCCATGGGGGATCTTACACAAGCTACAGTAATCACAAAAAGTGTAAGAGAACCTTTATATCATATTTGGACTACAAAACCCTCAAAAATAGGGTAATCAAGTTGTATGCAAAGAAATGAAGCTTTCTAACTCAAATCAATTCCTTAAACCCTCAAATCAGATTCAAATAAAAGATAAAACATATCTTCATCACATGCAATTGATTTCACATCAAAATATGGCTATATGTGACCGTACAGTGCTACAAAATAGGAAAAATATAGAAATTTTGAAGAAAAACATAGATTTTCAAATGTCAAGAGCTTGTATTTTAAATCCTCAACCATCAACAACCATTACAATGATCACTTTATGCCTTTTAAAGGCCTTTACACCTCAACCATTGAAAAACCACCTCTACAACTGACTTTTTAATCTTTTATGATCACATGAAACATAAAACACACTAATTTCAAGGTTGTTGACATCACTATTGAAATGTTTTAATTTTTTTACCATTCAAACATTAAAAAGGACATCATTAAATTAATTATGTAATGGCATAAAAATTAAAAACATCATGAATTAATTATGTAACCACATAATTCAAATATAATTCTATCAAGAAATTAATATCATTGAATAGGTAATATAATCGCATAACTCATACATTTCAATGCCATTGATCTTCTTCTTCATCCAACTCTTTGTTTCTATCATCCAATCCAGATTCGACATTGTAAGGATTTGTTATATCATCATCATCATCATCATTGATATCAGTTTCGATAATGTCATCATCCACATGGATACCATCTTCATGAACATTAACTCCTACATCATCATGATCTAGTTCCTCCTCTTCGACATCTTCATTAGGTACATCATCAACTAATTGTTGATCCTAATCATCAACTACATCATCTTCTAGTTCTTTGGTATCTTCTTCTTCCACCACATTATAATTTATCGGCCTTCCTCTTGGATCATATCTAACAACAAATGACCAACCCAATTTACCTGGAACCTCTGAGTAAAATACCTAATCACATTGGCTTGGAAGAACATAGGGCTCATTTCTAGCTCGCTTGATTGACCTTGTATTAACCATGGTAAATCCATTATCATGTTTAATAACAGTTCTCTTAGGATCATTTTCATTTAATCATAGCCTATACCATAGGATGACGAACAAAACTAATTTGAAGGACTTAAAGTCACACTCAAGTATATGATCCAAAATCCCATAGTATCATTTTTCTGAGACTTCTGGATGCATGTTGCTTCTAGATGAAACATTAGTCACCTAAAAGACTGCAGTTATACCAAAATCACAAATTTTCTTCATGTCATCCAAGTTTTTGATTCAAAATTTATGACCATTGCACCACATATCCTTGTGGTGTTTCACTTGGAATATGTCAAACATGTAAAAATTATTGCAATATCGTTAGTTTATAAACATATTTATTCTTGGCCGAATGTATGCAAAGAAAAAAAACTCAACATATATATTGGTGCAAAAGCCCCTAGATCTTGTAAATTCCTTCAAAAGTATAGTATCTTAAATTTACTTGTTCAAGTCTAAATCTGTGTGTCAAGGCCATGAAAATGCTAATTTGAATCTAATCAAATCATAAAAGAAGTCACTAGGAGGTGAAAATGCAAAAAAATGCAAATAATGCAATATTATGTAAACAAAAAGGCATAAATCAAGCATATTGGGAGATAAGAGGTAGTTTGAACCAATGAGAAGTTAGAAAAGGTAGTTATTAAGAGGGAAAAATTTATAAACAACATGGCAAGGCATGGAAGAGCAGAATCTTGAAATTCTTGTAACAAAATCTTGAATAAAAGCCCTATTTTTCTGAGTTATCAAGAATTCTTTCTATTTCTCCTAACTTGTATTGCTAATTTGGTAACATCCAAGAGTTAGTTCTTGTGTAATATAATTTTAGAAAGATTATTTTTCATTTCCAAAGAGTTTGAAAGTTAGTTTTAAGTAGCAAAAGAACCAAAGACAATCCTGTGTCTCGGGCAGAGTTAGTTTCACTGTGATTTTGAGTCCCTAAAGAAGTTTAAGGCCCATCCCACCGATGTAATCCTAGTAGAAATGGTGGATGGGATAAGTAGGGTTTCCTTTATGTGATTTTTTTTTGTGTGAGTGTAGGGTATCAAGAATATGGTGCTGTGTTGCTGATTTAAAGTTAATTTTATGAGTTTTCATCTTGAAAATGAAGGTTTCCAGTAGGGTATTGGAGAATTAACGTATGCATGTCCAAGGAGATGTTTCTAAGGGAATTTTTAGACATAATGGGGCATGTTTCAATGGTTGGAAAGAGTATTGGAGGCTTGTAAGGGTGATAATCACAAAACCCTCACTGTTTTTGGGTGTTTCTAGCCTTAAATTAAGGGTTTGTTAATACACTTTCTAAATGGATTTTTCAATCTTTGAAAGTCAATAAATCTGGTGTTTTGTGACCTTTAATTTTATTGTTTGAGGTTGTCTAAAAATTTGGAGTTGTAAAAAAGGTGGATTCTTTGTAAAAATAGCCCTTTTCTAGTAGCCTTTCTTGGGTGTACAGTTTGAAATATTCTAGTTTCTCTAGTATAAATCATTCTGAGTTTTTGATATGATGGTATGGGAATTAAGAGGTCTCTATATGTGCCTTTGGATCTTGGTTTTGAACCTAGTGTGAGTGGTTCACCCGATCTAGGGTATGGAGGTCTATTGCTAATTAATGTTTAGATTTCATGGACAGTGGAAATCTGTGTGTATAGGGAAGTGAGTGACCTTAAATACTTGAACCTTGTCATTTGGATGGAGTTACAGTAGAATTTATTCTTGAATAAGGTTGTAAAGACAGTGCATATTGTTTTGAGAATGATGATTCTATTATAGTGTGTCTTGGTATCTTTATAGAGCAGGAAGATTTGATATTTGTACATTGATGCATTGAATTGATTACTCTCAAAACATGATGAATCTTATGTCTTGAAGGACTAACTAACTAGTTGATATCAAGAAGGATTGGTATTTGTTAGTTTTCCTTGTAAGGAAAATGAATTGGTGCTATTTCAGAAGTTTAGATTGTTTTCAATGATTGAAGTTTGGTTATTGATATTTTGGAATGTGATTTAGAATAAGAGTTTTGTTGCCTTGAGGATATGATGTAGACAGGAATTTGAAGGATTGGTAATTGGTTGTCTAGCAAGTGAGCATAATGTGTTTCCTTATGAAAGGCTGAGAAAATGTATAGACGTTGATATGGTGGTTGAGAATGATGTGAATCTAATTGATTGAGTCAAAGTTTTCTAATATTGTTTTTTCTTTGAATGAGTCAATTGGAATACTGATAATGAAATATGGTTTGTTGAAATTGGAGTGCTAACTTCTTGCCTTGAAGTCTTGTATAATTGAAGAATCAAAAGAAGTTGTATGAATTTTGAGGAAAAATAAAGTGAATTAAGAATTTGATCTTCTCCTGATTCTGATTGGGTTTGATTTACCCTCATGAAGTGATGTTGTTGGTGTTGTTGTTGGATCCTCTGCATCATATATACATGAATATAATTGAAAATAATTAAATAGTATGGGTGATTAATATATTTATACATACCTGTTTATCTCTTAAACCATATGCTAAATCAATTTCTCTTTGTGTAACATTGGAATCTCCATTATGATGAGCTTCTTTAACGAATGAAGCCACACCTTCCCATGTTAATGTGCGGCCAAATTGTTGACATCGTTCAATCCATACCGTCATCTAATCAAGATTGTTTGTGATGTAAAAATGTAGTGCATCCCACTCTCGACCAATTTTATCAAAAAATTTGAAATTCACAAATGACGTATAATTAATTAATTACCACGATACATACGACCTTAATTTATAATTGATGTATATTGAAGATTATTAATTAAATAAGTACAATATATATAAAAACCATATGTAAAATGTATTTTAATTAATCTCCATAACCATCTTATAATTACCTCTCACTCTCCTCAATCTACCTTTCCCCATCAAGTACTCCCCTTCAAATTTGTTAAATGAGTTGGGATCCCAAATGTGATCTACATGCATCTTTGCTGCAAACTTAGGAAGATATTCACTAATATACACCATGGTCCAGTATACCATATATCCCTCCACCATAGAACCCTTAGGATGTGCTCTTTGTCTAACCAAAGCCTTGAAAAATTTCAAGTGCCTCTCAACCATCCACATTGACCTTGTGTGTACAGGTCCACACAATTCAATCTCCTCAACATGGTGTATGAGGTAGTGTTCTTGTGCTTTAAAAAATGTTGAAGGTAGAAACTTTTGCATTTCACACATTAGATGAATTTTTCTCTTCCAATAATTTATATCTTCTTTATGTATTTCTTTAGATGATAGCCATCTACAAGTGATTCAAGGCGCAAATATAGTAACGAGATTTAACAAAAATATACAATATATTACTTAACAAGCAAAATAAAAGGCAATTATAAGATCTATACAATGAATTGAACAAATCTCACTACTTACCTCATGCATTTTCCAAAATAAAATATAACTTGCTTGACATTGTTGTCAAAGTTGTCTGGGAGAGATAGAGGTAGAACCTACTGCAACAATTATAAAATAATTTTTTCATTATTTTTGCAAAAGTAGTAAACATAATACAATGAAAAGTACATGCAGTATACAAGTGTATATAATATACCAGAATAATTACCTTAATGAAGGTATTCCAATCATACATTTTCATCCCTGACCCAAATTCACTTTTATTTGTTATGATGGGTATGTGCAAGATCATGATGGGCCAAAAAGTGGCAATATTATGGGTATGTGTAGGGTATGTGGCTGATGAATTTTTTTTACCCAAAATTGATGAAACAAAAGGGTTTTTTAAAGGAATTCTCAGCTTTCCACCGGTATAAATATGCTTTACTTTAGTTTAATAAATTATTATTGTTATTCATTTCTATTTGAATTATGACTAAAGTCCTGATCGATAGGCTGATTGAAAAACATCTATAGCTTTCAAACGGTATTTACATTTTTTGAATCTGAAATATGTGTCACATTCTATGCTTTGCATACTATAGGATTGAAAAAAGAAAAAAATAAATTTCATGAATTTTTTGACCAAGTTATAGTGGTTAGACTTTACGAGTTTTATATTTTTAAAAGTTGATTTTTTTTTATAATTAATTATTTACATGGAAAAAAATTACAAAAAAATATGCATCACATCTAGACATGAGTCCTCTACTATCTAAAATATTATAAAAAATATTATCATTTTATTGTGGTTAGAGAATTGAATGGACACCTACTTCTATTTTTTCCCTGAAATTTAAGTACTACTACATTGAAATTTCAAATTTTCACAAATAGATTTTTTTTAAAAATAAACCTAGTAGTTTAGAAACTACATTCAATTTTCTACAGATTCTATTCTTACATATTTTTGAAATAATATAGATAACTTATTCAAATTTTTACGTCAAGTTTAACTCTAATTTTTCTGAATTTTTTTGCCACTTAAGGCCCTGTTTTTTCCATGATGATCCTGCACATACCCTGATATTGTTTATGTTCACAAAAAATCCTGTGGGAAATCAATTTTTTTGTATGAATTCTTTTATAGCATTGCTTTGTTGCTCCATTAATAACTAAGGAAGAGAACTTATATTAATTTGGTCTCCATCGCTATTCAATTGAATGGCACTTTTCATTACATGATTGGCTTCTTGAATGTCACTAAAAATTTAGATAACTTTTTCTTTGTCATGACTTCCATCCAATATATTAATGTTTCTGTTATATTTTTTCGATATGCATTGTATCAAAAAAATGCACAATTTTTAGTTCCTCATGGTAGGGCAACCTACTAAATTTTCTAGGATAACTTTTCAGTCCCTGTGAAAGCTGGCCATTAATGCTTTGATGACCTTCATGAAGCATATAAGTTAAACAAATTAACAACGTCAATCATTGTCAATTGCAGCATGAGTAAACACAACACAATATAAAAATATAAATTCCAAACATATCATATATGATAGATAAACAATTTGATCCAATTAATAACCTTGATGATTAATTCTATTATATTCCAACTTCCATGGGTGAAGTGCCATTCTTCGTAGTTTTGATGTAGTCTCTTATTTCCCATTGAAATTTTTTTTTTTAGTAGTTCGATACTTATGATTTTTGTGGAGGAAGTGCCTATACTCATCAAACACCTACTTTCCTATACTTGTTGAACGATGAGATTTCATCTTTGGACAAAAAATTGGACATGCAAATTTTCCCTTTGTTTGAAGACTTACAAGATCATATATAATTGGATTAAATGTGTCAATTTTTATAATTATATATAATGAATAGATTATTTTTAAAAAATGCATGATATCTACTTCATAAAATTAAATATCATTAAAGTGCAGTCAAACATTATAACATACCACAAAAATGTGTTAGCCTTGGGGCATCATGAATTGTCCATACAAGCATTGCATGGAATTGAAATTGTCTTTGTCCTATTGGTCTAGAGATGTCATACATAGTGATGCCATTCCATAACTTTAGTAACTCGTCGATAAGAGGCTCGATATATACATTCATATTTTTAACTTGGTACTTACCTAGTTGAATGAACATAAACGTTACAAATTATTATAACCATTTTACTAAAATATATATAAATTAACATGTTAAATGAAAAAAATATAAGTTATTAAACAATAAGACAAATGAGATGCTACTATGTTAAAGAAAATTGATGTAAAAAAAAACCTAGAATAATCATTGACAACATTATGTGCTCCCTCTTTATTGACATCCATGGAGGAATGTTATTGTTGATAACAAAAACAAGCCACACTGAGTAAATAGATCTTAGCTCTCCAAATGGATTAACACCATCCGCTGCCAATGAAATCCTGAGATTACGAGGTTTTTCTTTACAGTGTGGCCATTTTTCCTCCATGTCCCTAAATGCAGAACCATTCACAGAGATTCGAAGAATGTCATCTCCACTTCTATTCCATGCATGGTAATCCATAAATTACGTTAATATTTCACACCTAAATAATTGTTGCATACGTGGAATAATGGAAATATAATGAAGAACCTTGTGAGACACCTTTTTTGTTAGTTAATCTATTTGATATCTATTGATATGACATTCTGGGCATTCTGTTACAAATTCATGTTGTTTATGATATATAATATGATCATTGGGACATGCATCTATTCCTTGATACTCCATTCCAATATCTTTCATAATGCCAGATAAATCTTGGTATGAGTGAGGTAAAATATTTGATGGTGGTAACAAAAATTCACCAATCAATCTACAACAAAAAAATAATTTGTTAATATAAATAATATTAATGGTACATATTTCATCCTTTATTTACTAGTGATGAACTAACAATGATTAAAATAGATGAAAAAAAGATGACATATATGGCATACCTTAACATCCGTGAGATTGCTATGTTGGATAAACAATTCATAACCTTCAATTTCACCATCAACAATAAAATAGAGAGAAGATTTGTTTGGGAGCCTTCATAAAGGGGCTTGTATACCTTCTCAAGTACAGGTAAATCATGAACATCATCAAAGTCATCTTGATCATCATGATCAGCTATGCCACTAAAAGTGTCATGGATCAATGTATTTGTACCATCATCTTCAACTGTGTTTTCTGGCGCATGATCATCTTCTTCCATAGGATCATTAACTTCATCTTCGATATTCACAACTCCATGTTCCTCCACTTGCAAAACCACATTCTTCGAGTTGTGACAATCCATATCATGTACCCTAGGGTGCCCCACATTTATAATAATGATATACACAAATAAACCATGATCATGATCAAGTGATTATATATATATATAAAATGTTAAAACGATATAAACATTTACAAATTCAATCAATATAAACACATATACTGAAAAACTTACCAATGGACGATAATCATGCCCCCCTTCAATGTGAACATGCTACCTACAATTTTTCTTAGCTATTGTGATTAAAAGTCTTCTCATCTTTAAGTCCTTGCAATTATTGCAAGGGCAATAAATTTTCCCATCACCCTTTCTTTTCAATCTAGCCCACATTCTAGAGACTGTCTCTTCATTTTTTTCTGGACTAATATTATCTGACATGATTTTTCTTTACCAAGCTTCAATATTTATATCTTCAAAAAATATCAAACTCACACTCCAATAATTTTTAATCATAGAGGTAACAAAATCTAATAATTCTAATATTTTACACCCAAAAAAATTGGCATGCAACCACCCTTGCAAAAGAGAAGATAGCCTGAAGTTAATGACCCCAGAAAACACTTTAAAATGATAATTCTAGAACTTATTAAATTCTAATTTTACTATGATTTCCAACTGTTAGACTCCTAAAATTAGAATATTGAACTTGTACAACGAAATCTAGAAATGAAAATTTTAAAATGCACAAGTCTAAAAATGAAATCTGATGAGATGTTGCTTTAAAATATGATTTTCAAACTTGGAAGTACAAATCTGACTTCACAAATGAATTTTGGAAAAAGACAATGACTACCCTCAACCTGGCAATATCTTGAATTTTTTATGATTTTTTTGAAGAAAATCATCCTTAGTTCTCCACAAACTGTCCTAAGTATAGCAAATTTGCAAGTAAAGAAAATTTAGAAGTATAGAAAAACATTGTCGCAATAAATAGTTGAGCTCACTTGTATTTAAGTTGGCCACAATTTTGACTTCACATGTTTGTCAAAATTTTGACGAAAACTCTTTGTCTAAACTTCGAGAAAAAAATAGGTTTGTCAAAATTTCGATGAACGTCAGGGATAGAATTAAAAAAAATTGAAAATTACACATCAAATATCACAAGTATCCAACAATACATTAAATTATACATCTTTCATTGGAAATTTTTATCGGATTTTGTAGTCAAATGATTTAGTGATAAAATAAACACATACCTCTTTAGGCTGATCTCTTTCTTTATCTCCTTTAGGTGTTTCGACACCTCCTCCTTGAGGTGTTTCAACACCTACTCCTTGAGGTATTCCAATACTTACTCCTTTAGGAATTGTGGCACTTGTCAAAAATGATGTATAGCTCATAACTTCTTGTACATAAAAATGACAAGTACATAGGAAACTACCAATCTATGTCGATGTATGTATAATCAATAAAAGATCTTAAAAATATTAATTCAATCGAGTTTGAGTTCAATTACCTTTCCTTTATCTAAAATTGTGCCTCCATAGTCTAGACAACATTGCACCTCACTCACACTAGGTGTTTCCCACAAGAGGAAAATAAGATAAACGTATAAGTAATTATATAATTTCATTAATGAAAATTCAAATGACAAGCATGTATATAATAAAAAGATGTAAATGATTAAGTGCGAAAATATATACTATGTGCATGTTGAGGCCCAATGAAATGGCCCTAAGGGTGCTATCAATCACCTATGCGAGCTCCTCCTTAGAAATCAGCTGTTAAATAGACCCTGTACAAATAAATATCAGTACTTTATACTATCTCTTATTAATATTCATTTAAAAAAAAAAGGAAGTTATGATTTTACAACTTAAATCTTACCCATCTCACTACTCTAGCGTCCCCCTCTCTAGTAGGAGAGGACTCTGTACAGTGCACTCCACTCCCCTATGTCTGATCTATAATGTCCACATCATGGAGGTCATAATTAGAAGTGTCCAAGGGATGTTCAATGGGTTGTACAAGAGGACTCAAGCATATCTGGTGGCACATAGAGAAAGTATGTGGCACACAAATATGTGGACTTGATGAGGATGATGCAATAACTCCATCATGAAAAGAATTCAATTAATTTCACCTTGAAGATCCAAAACATGCTACCACCATCATGTCGGCCAAGAACATGAAAAACCAAATATGTAGAGAAAAATCTTCGACCATGAGAACACCGATCAATGTGGATGTACCACAAAGATAGAGCATGATCTAGAAGCATCCATAAACAACAAGAACTAATAGAGAAACATCCACAACATCAGAAACTACAGGAAACACATAAACTTCACTTAGGAACACTGAAAGAGACCACAAAAACACTGCCAGAACACAACTAATCAAAGCACAATCAAATCTTCATGTGAACCTTTCAAAATTCTGGAAGATGAACTAGATACACTCAATAGAAAACCCTTTAATCCACAACTACTTATCTTTGACGTACAAAACAAGACACCTTCATGACTTTCATTGAACCACTAGGAACCTGGAACTCTTCTTTTAACAATTTTCTCAATATCCCCGACATATACATCCTTCAATACACAAAATGCTAATAGTGTTGACATAAATGAAAACCACATATCAGTAGCACAATCACAACATCCAATAATCTTCCCCTTTGGCATTGATGGAAACACATGATGTGAAAAAAACCATCAAACCAACTCTTAATCAACACTTATTCCTCCTTAGATTCTGACTCTTCTTCGTTGAACTCTTCTACATGAACTTCTCCTCTCAAGACTCTTTGTTAGAAACCAAGATCAGATTTGAAAACTAGAATAGACCTTCCACATAAGAGAAAATCATAAAAAGTAGAGGTTGCAAAATAATTTGCAACATAATATTATTCGAGAATTCAATAATTACAAGATAATGATTTGCTTTATAAAAGAAAGATATGCATAACCCTAATCTTATCTTGAGCAACAAGATAGCTCAAAAGATAAAGATGAGAAATTAATTAACCTAGGAATTAAATAATTACCTAAGTAAACTTACGCAAAGTGTAATTAAATTTTAATTACACCAACACCCCCCCATAAGTGCAACTTAGGGAGAAGCACAAAGCCTGCACCTAAAACTAAGATGAATGCAAGAAAGCATGAATGGGTCCCAACAACAAGGCCTGATCAGGTACCCAAGTACAAATGCAATAATGAAGTAGAGAAGGAAAACCTAGTGGGAAAAAACCCCCCTACAATGAGATGACTGTTGCAAAGAAGCACTGGAAGAACATTGTGGAGTAACACTGGAACCAAAATCTGACAAGCAAGGAAAGATACTTTTGTCTACAACTGAAACCAAAACCAAAATCATGATAATGTGACCGCAGACCCGATGCTACAGAACACTGGAAAACTCACAAAATGGAACAACCCTGGAATATATGAAGCAATAGTAGATGAAATGATGAAAGAATTTGGAAGCCATGTATCTCGATGATGATGCCAAACTATGACTGAAACTCTTCCATGGGAAGGAGTACCAAAAAATACTTTGGAACATTAACCATAAAAACATGGCCCTCAAACTAAGAAGAATCTGAACCAATGCAGATCAAGAAACATAATCTCTCAACTGAAGTGTGAACCAATGAATCCGATATGTGTCAAGCTATAGAAAAAATGTGGCCAAAAGAAACTAGGAAACCAAATATATCCCATATAAGTTTCCAACAAATCAAGATGGAGATCAAAGTGAAAAATACACTCTAATCAGATTTATTATGCAAGAAACCCCCCTAAATGGAACTTTATCTTAGTTCATTTATTAAAATAACCCAACGATTGTAAAAGGAGAGCATACAAACATTCATAAATAGAAAATATAAATTGATGTTAGATATGTGTAGAGGAATGAACCAGCTTTCCAATGCCATAAGAATGACAAAAAAGGGATCATCGAGTCAAAAGATATGCCCTCCGAAGTGAAATCTGAACATCTGACTTAAACTAGAAAAAAATCCCATCAAATAGAAAAATATCTAAAAAAAAACTACACCATCAAAAAATTTGGCTCACCAACTTTCCAGCGATATCTCGTTTCAAAATTTTTTCCTCCGGGATCAAAATTTATGCCAAAATGAAAAAAATAGTTATATGGGGGCAAATCAGGGTTTCCACAGGCTAAATGGGCACAAAAAATTAGGCTCCTTTCAGCCTACCTTTGGTCCTCCATGTGATTGCGGGCTTTGCTAGAGAAAAAAGAAACCCGCCGCCAGGTGGGTGGCGGGTGGGCTAAGCGGAGGTGGCGCCGCTCCTGGCGCCACCAACTGGCAATGAACCCCCCCGGGGCTGTCAATAGGACCAAGGCTGAGTGTTAAGGGTCGACGGTGACCGACGCCGGACAACCGTCTTAGAAGAAACAATGGTCGGGGTTGAAGTGGCCGCTAGAGAAGATAATGGCACCGGTGATTGAGGAAATGTTGACCAGCGGGAGGTGAGGGAAGATTGGTCGGTGGGAGAAGGCTGGTGGGTCGAGCAATGATTGCCAGAATTGACAGGTCCTAGTACGAAGGTACCAACATCCTACCAAAAATAAAACACAACCCACATTTAATTAAAAATACCACCATTTATGTAAAAATCCCAAAATATTTTTATAAAGCCTGAATTTTCTTATATAGTCATGCAAAAAAAATTTTGAATTTTTTATTTATTTTGCAAAATAAATATCGTACCCTGTACCTGGCGGGCCGTACGGCTTGCTAGGTAAATTTTTTTTGCCTCACGAATAGCTGACGCCAAAATAGGGTGTATTATATGTCATTTTTCATCTCTTAGATGCTTTGGATCTGATGGCGAGGTCCAATCTACCTGAAAATGCACCAGAAGCTTTGCAACTCCCAGATATGGCAAATCTTCAAACCCTCATAACTCTAGCATAAAATGTCAGATTCAGGTGAAACAAAAGTTGATCTTGACTTTTTTGATAGCCCTAGACTTGAAAATAAGCTCATATTTCCTCCAACGTGCGCCAAAAGTAACCATGCAGGAGCACCCAAATAGAGATACAAACTCAAGGTATGAAACCCTCGAGGAATCCCGAACAATTCTGCAATGAATCTCTCCAAAAATCTGAGAAGGGGCTACAAATCAAGGCTCCGATACCATGTTAGAAACCAAGATCAGATTTACAAACTAGAATAGACCTTCCACAAAAGAGAAAATCAGAAAAAGAAGAGAGGTTGCAAGAGAATGTGCAACATAATATTATTCAAGAATTCAATAATTACAAGATAATGATTTGCTTTATAAAAGCAAGATATGCATAACCCTAATCTTATCTTGAGCAACAAGATAGCTCAAAAGATAAATATGAGAATTAATTAACCTAGGAATTAAATAATTACCTAAGTAAACTTATGCAAAGTGTAATTAAATATTAATTACACCAACACTCTTCACTCTAGATAAGCAAATTTTTTTCACATTACTCTTCTCCCCCTTTGACATCAATGGAAAAGATAAGCATTATCTTTCCACATACAAGCTTTGAATGACATATCTGCACATCTGACTACTCCCCTTGAGTAGCAACCATGGAAACATCAATCCGGATCAAAATATGATCATGAAGCACACCCATTGATGCAAATCAATGCATCTCTTGTTCATACCAAGAGGGGTAACCACTCCTAGCATCCCTCTGAGATACTCAAAAGTATCCTTTGACAATGACTTCTTTCTCACTCACTTTCACCCTTAGAAAGTGCTTGATTGATATATGCTTGGTCTTAGAGTGTAGCACCAAATTCTTTGATATGTTTATAACACTTGAGTTGTCACAATCTATGAAAATAGGTTCATCATATTATACTCTGATATCTTTCAACATCTGTTTCATCCACATCACTTGAGTATAGTTGTTTGTAAAAACAATATATTCTACCTTAGCAGTAGATAGAGAAATGGAATTCTTCTTTTTGCTCAACCAAGACACCAACTTCTTGCCTAGGAAGAAGGTACCACCACTAGTACTCTTCCTATCATCTATATCTCCTGCCCAATATACATCAGTATAAGAATTCAAAGTAATATCATCATCCTTAGGATACCAAAGTCCAAAATCAATTTTTATTTTCAGATATCTAAAGATTCTCTTTACAACAATCACATGAGACTCTTTTGGATTAGCCTGAAATCTAGCAACCATACATACATACTTCATAATGTTTGGTCTAGTCTTAGGTAAATAGAGCAATCCACCAATCATTGATTTGTGCCTTGTTTGATTTGCTTTGGGAGAATCATCATTCTATGTTAATTTGCATCCGGTTACCATACGAGTACCAATAGGTTTTGAGTCATCCATATCAAACTTCTTCAACAACTCTCACATATTTGGACTGAGATATGAATATCCCCTTGTCTAACTGAGTAACTTGCAATCCTAGAAATAACTTCATCTCTCCAATCATACTCATCTCAAATTCATTCTTCATTTCATCAACAAACTTCATGTATAGATTATCATCTCCTCCAAAAATGATGTCATCAACAAAGACCTCAATAATTAAATCTTTGTCATGATCCAATTTGAAATAAAAAAAATTGTCAGTATTACCTTTATTGAATCCAAGCTTCAATAAGTACTTATTCAGTTTATCATACCAGACTTTGGGGGCTTTCTTGAGTCCATATAGAGCTTTCTTCAATTAGAAGACCATGTTTTCCTTATCATTCAGTTGAAATCCATCTAGCTGTTCAATATATACTTCTTCTAGCTCACCATTCAAAAAAGCAGACTTCACACCCATTTGATAGAATTTAGAGTTCTTATATGCAGCATAAGCAAGAAATAACCTTAAAACTTCAATTTTGGAAATAGGGACAAAGGTTTGTTCAAAGTCAATAGCTTCCATTTTTGAATACCCTTTACATACCAGTCTTGCTTTATTTCGGATCACTTTACCTTGTTCATTCAACTTATTCCAAAAGACCCATTTAGTACCAATCACATTCTTGTCTTTTGGTTTGGGAACAAGTACCCATGTATTATTTTTCTCAATCTACATCAATTCTTCCTTCATAGCTTCCATCCAGTGTTCATCATTGCAAAATTCTTTGACATCTTTAGGTTCAATCTTGGAAATCAGGCAATACTCTTCTACAATCTTTCTTCTAGTTTGCACATCGTTATTCTTATCTCCTATAATTTTATTTTTAGAATGATTTAGCTTTACATACCTCATATTTTTAGGATTCTCTCAAACTTTTTATTCTTCTGTACTTTCTTCTTCACCGGCACTTGTCTCTACTTCCTAAATACCTTGATTCACCAGAACACATGGCACATATGGAACATATGGCACAATTTGAAGTTGATTCTATGTCTGAACATTCTTTCCTTTGTTTGCACTGTCTTCATCTAAATCATATCCACAATATCTAGATGATTTAGCAGAATCCTCATCAACTCTGACATTTTCACTCTCAACCATTTTTCTCAGTCTTCTATTATAACACTCATAGGCCTTACTTCTAGTAGAGTAACCTAGACAGATTCCTTCATCGCTTCTCGCATCAAACTTTCCTATATCATCATCTCTTTTGATGTAGCATTTGCTTGCAAATATATTGAAATATTTAACAATAGGCTTATAACCAAACCATAGTTCAAAAGGAGTCTTACCAAAATTACCATTTACATTTACCCGGTTCAAAGTGTACATAGCAGTGCTTAAAAATTCACTCCAATAGATGTGAGACACATTTCCTTCAATCATCATTGTTCTAGCATCATCCAGAACTATTCTATTATTCTTCTCTGCAACTTCATTTTGTTGAGGGGTTCAGGGAGTAGATAACTATCTTCTGATTCCATGCTCTTCACATAAATAATTAAACTCCCTGGAGGTGAAATCACAACCTCTATCTGACCTTAATCATTTGATTTTTAGACCTTTCTCATTCTCTGTCATAGCTTTGAAACTTTTGAACTTTTCTAATGCTTCACATTTTTCTCTTAAGAAACCAACCCATATCATTCTAGAGTAATCATCAATAATCAACATAAAGTACCTTTCACCATGGAGACTTCTGACTCTGGAGGGACCACATAGATCAGTATGTACTAGCTTCAATAATCCATTTAAGTTATGTTGTTTTCTCTGAAAATATACTCTAGTCTATTTCCCATCTGACACTTCTTGCAAATTGTGCTAGTAGGATTCATTGGCTTAGGTAGATCTCTTACTACTTGAGTGGAACTTATTTTTACAATGTTATCAAAATTCACATGACACAACCTTCTATTCCATAACCAACTTTCATCTACTTGAGGAATTAAACATATTTCACTAGCAACATTCAGGTGAAAAATGCTACCTTTTATCTATTTACCTGAAGCAATTAGATTTCCAGAACTTCCAAATATCTTGCATCTTCCATCTTTGAACTAAAGATCATAACCCTTATCCACCATATGTCCAACACTAAACAGGTTGTGTTTCAATCCTTCAACATAAAGAATATCATTAGTGTTATTCTTACCACTAAGACAAATAGATCCTCTGCCACAAATCACACTGGCATTGTTATCACCAAATCTCACAACCCCACCATCATACTTATCTAGACTTACAAATTTGGTTTTGTCACCAGTCATATGATGTGAGAATCCACTGTCAATGACCCACCCATCCTTTTCTTCAATTCAAGCTGTAAGAGCGTTCTCAACTTTAGCAAATTCAGTAGCCACATGACTATTTTCCTTGATAGCAATGAAGACCCAACCATATTCATTTCCATTATCTTTATCAGACTCATAATCATTCACTCCTTCTTTAGCAAAGTAACATTTCTTTTGGAATCTATACTTGTAAGGATTAGATATAGGGACTCTTTTGGGACACCTTGATGCAAAATGACCTATTTTACTACAACAAAAACATTTGACAGACAACTTTCCAGAAATACTTAGCTTATCCTCTACCTTCTTTTTTTACTATCACTGCTTCCAACTCTTCTACTTCTCTTTCTTCATCTTCAAGCTATTTCATTTCTTCCTCATACTTGAATACCTTTTTAGAAGTGTCTCCTAGATCATATCTTTGCTTATTTCTTCTAGATACAGTAGCCTTAAATGCAGTTTTAATCTTAGGAACATAATCCCCAAATTCACTTAACTCAAAGGTAGCAAGTTTACCAATCAGTGAATCCCTTTTCACATTTGTAAATGATCTATTTTCTTCAATAGCATGAGCCTTTGCTTTGTAGGAGGGAGGCAACGATCTGAGCACCTTAGCCACAATTTCTTCCTCTTCCAGGATACCATTAGCACATCTGATGCCCATCACTAGTTCATTCACTCTCTACATGAAAGAAGAAATATTTTCATCTTCACCCATCTTAAGATTTTCATACTTTCCTTTCAAACTCTATAGCTTAGCCATCTTCACATGTGCATCTCCTTCATACAAAGTTTCTAGCTTCATCCACATCTCATGAGCTATCTTCAGACCTAACACATTTGTCATCTCTGAATCTATTAGAGCACTCAACAAAGCTTCCATAGCCCTAAAATTATTCTTAGCCTCTTTGACCTCATCAGTAGTGGAAGGACCATTCTGAGGAATAACATATCAATTCTTTGTAATTTTATAGAAAGCTTCACCAATACACTTCAAATGACATTCCATCCTAGCTTTCCACAATGAGTAGTTTTTTCCATCAAATCTAGGACTATCGTTGTATGATTCCATCTCGGATCAACTCAAGCTTTTAAACATCTTTAGAGGAACTGGCTCTGATACCTATTATTTCCCAAAATTTTCACCCTATTTGCTAAGCTTTTAAATGAACTCAATAGATTTGGAATAACATGGGACTACTTTCAGGTTGTGGGTAACTTGTTTGAAAGTAGACCTCCAGATTATGGGTTGGCTTCCCCGTTTGATGTCACCTAACTAGTAATCTCTGAAATAAGGGTAAGAATTTTCATAAACTAAACCTAATGTTGTAAAGAAACTAAGGTGATACACCAAAACAACCTAGACCTACTAATAGCCTTACACATTTAAATTAATATCTCAAAGCTAACTCACACAACTCCCTATCCAATTCAGTTCACATCAATAAGTTATAAAGAGGTTTGAAACAGTGTTTTCAAAAGGAAAAATAGATTTTCACAGTCAATAACACCATTAAACAACATAGTTTGTAACCTGTAAACATACATTTTCTATCAAATGGATGCATGAAACATGGGACAAGTTTGTAAGGAAAGAATAATTTTCACAAAATAGATTTATCAACCATTAATGACATACCATAAAACATGAAGAGAGAAGATAAAAAAGCTCCAATCTATTAATTCAAAGTGCTTATTGTATAATAGGCCTATCTGAGTTACAATACAACTCCAAAAAAATAACTCCAAGAAAGTAAGTTATCCTCCTACTGGAAAAGAAAGAACCCCTCCAAATGATCAAAATCAACGTACTTAAGCCAAAACCATCAAAAAACTCTCACACAAGTGTTTCTAGAAGATTTTGGTTGGATAAAACAAAAAAGGCCCCAAAAGAATCTTCTAGAACTCTCCAAAATGTCCTCCACATGAAGAAAAAATAGGCTAAGTCAATAGTCACCCCAAAAATGTGACAAAAATGCCTCCAATTGGTCTCCCCTTCACCAAAATCAGTCAAAACAACATCCCACACATCTCACACTTTTGTAAGTCATCATTGGTCCTCATACAATACTTGACCACATTCTCCATCATGCAATATGTGTGTTTTTTGAAAACACATGGCTTTTAAAACATTAAAGATAGTGATCTTCTTAAGTGATTCATAAAATATCACTTAACAAATCACTTTACAATTAAGCACAAATCAAAGGGCCCCACCATTAAAATGCATTACATTTGCATTTGAAGCAACTAAAAGTGACTTTCAAATCACTTAGATGACATTTAAAAAATTGAAAACCAATGCAACATATAATATCATATCTTAAAGCCCTCACAAGTTTCCAAGGCATTGACCATCATTTCACCAAATTCTGCATTTTACTCACACATTCCATACACATTGTTATGCAAAGGAATTATAGTCTTCAACAAAACTTGGCCAATATGGCCGACCTCCAAGTCCCTTGGAAAGCATATTCCAAGTCACATGATGTTGGGAAAATACAAGGCTTATCATATAGGTCATGGTACACTCCATATTGCAACTTGATGACTTAGCAAAGTTTGAAAAAATGGGAAAAACCCCAAGACATAAAATACCTAAGTGAAAGCACACACATGTTTCGGCCCCCCATCATTTACCATATATTTGATTTTTTAAAACATGGGATAAAAATCCCATTGGCACCCAGAGGAGGTCAAACCCTAAATAAAAAAAACATTGAAATGATGAAAAAACATCATCATTTGGTCATTGATAATCTGAAGCAAGGCTTTGCCATCATGGGGTTTCAAGGGCATCACTGGAAAATGCTTTGTTGATTGGTTTTTTGGTGATTTATTAAGGAAAACACCATAGAAACACAGGAAAAAGCATTTGTTGATGTAAATTTTTATCTTATTCATTCTTTGGACCTCCTTCATTTACTTTAGGCCGCGGCCTGTAGCATTCTCCTGACCATTTTATATGCCATTTCTTGTTGTTTATTGGAATTGTCTTCTTGACAATCACCATGAGAAGCTTGTATGAAGCTTGACAAGAAGTTTTGAGTGGCAAAACTCGACACATTTGAATGCTTGAGATCGGGTAAGCTCCCAACCGACCTTGCATTGACATTTTCCTCCTTTTATGAGCAAGAAGAGCTCGAATAGAAGCTTTTAAATGTCTTTCATTTTGTTTAAACTCCTGTGCTAGCATTTGAAATACTTCATTATCTACAACTTTGAATTAACTTGGTGATTTTTTCTGTTGTTTTCAAAAGAATAATGGCTCACTAGTTGCGGCTATGAATAGGGAAAAAGTTTCATTTATGTTCATTTCCTGAAAACCTCATGTATTCTTTTGATTTCCTCCTTTTATTAACAAATCTTTGACAACCTAGATGGGTTTCTGGAATGTAGAAAAGAAAGAACCAGCTGTGGGTTCGGCTTCCATTATGCAAACTGAGTCTTCTTGTATTCATTATTTTTTTCTTCATTCTGCATTTTAATTGCAAAACCCTTGTTTGGGTTTCCTGTAGCATGTATATTTGTTGAAACTGCAACTTGTTTGTAAAAAATCTTTGTGGGCTACAAGATTTCTTTGAAAACTTTAGATTTGTTGCAAGAAATGCAGATGATTTTTTAAATTCTCTCCATTCTTCTATAGAAATAGCAATGTTGGCTCCATTTATTGAAACCCCAAGTGGGTGTTTTCATATTTTGTAGGAAAAGGCCAATTTTTACAATGGCCTATCATAACACATGAATGACTTTTAATTTTTTGAACTCCTATAGAAAGTTTACCATATTGCTATTTCCTTTCACAAATTTTATGATGAACCCAGATGGGTATGTTTTCAACTTGAAAACAACTTTAGATTTTGTTAAAAAATGAGTCCATGTTATTGCACCGTATCTGCTCTGAATAAATAGCTACATGAGATGGTCCATTTTGTTGCACTAAAACTTGAGTTAATGTTTATACTAGAATTTTGTTTGCATCCTTATCAACAACCAAGTTAATAAAACTTCAAACTGTAGCAAAATAATATTTTTCAATGAGCATCTAAATTGTTTTTGCAATGTATTTCATTTTTGTAGAATGTTTTTTTAAAACAAAAACCCCAAAATGGGTTTGGTCACTGTGAATAACCTGTATTTCACTCAAAATCTGACATTCTATTGAAAATATTTGATCTCATAGGAATAGTACTGAGTTAGTGACATATATAGGCACCATGAAAATCACAATAACAATCCCTTTTTTGTTTCTTGCCTCCCACTACTGGATTCTTTTCTACTTTTCTGATCATGAGAGACTATATGTTTTTGTCATTTATTCTTATTGCCTTTGTATGGTTAAATCATATGTGTAGCAATAAACACTGGATATTTTTCCCATGCTTGGGAAACCTTTCATCAAAAGATGCCATGAATGCACCTTACTCAAAGCATGCTTTAGGACCTCTATGCATATAAACACAAGGATTGGCATTTATCATCTTGCACCAGTGGTACATTAAGATGATGGTATTGCCCCCTATTTTTGCAAAGACTATCTTTATTACTCATCAAACCTATGGAACTCTTGTTTGATAGTCTCCCACATGATTGTCCATGTCACATGCATTCATGGTGAACTGTCCCTATAGCTTGTATGAGATCACATAGAGAGCACCTTGTTGGTACAATGCCATTGTCCTTTAATGATGTTTCAATATCACTGTCTTTGATTTATATTTTCTCATATATCACTTTATTGCTGAAAGCATGATTACTAATGCATATGTTGATCCCATGTGCTTATGGATTGAAAACTACTGCTCCAACCTTCATACAAGGTTATGATGCATAGAATATACATCCAATACAAACTAGCAATACTGGCTCGTTGTCAACATCTCCTTAAAATGCACAATTTCCTTCTATCACTAAGAAGGTCAAAGAGTCTTCCAAATCAGAGCATATGTTGCCTCTTCTTGCACCAGAATGGTGACTTCCATTAGGAAAGTGTACAAATAGAACCCACCATTACTTTTCATTGAAAGTCATTAGGCCTATCACCCATGTTCCACAACTATAGGAACACTATGAAGTCTTAATACTCTTTGTACTACATAATGTTGTTCCTCCACAACTACTACCTTAGTAGCATACTTTCTTTGTTGTTGTCCTATTTGACATGCTTGGAATGCTCTAAATCTTATCATGTTCTCAATCTAAAAGAAAAAATATAGCTTACATTCATCTCACTTATGAGGGCAGAAAAATAGGTGGTCATGTTTATTTGTCATGAAAACAATTATGCTCTGTTTTGAATACTCCCCCATGCTTGTCAACCTTGTAAGTTCCTTGATGTATATGCAGCTGATGTTTGTTGTTAGTTGGTTGTACTCTTCATTGTAGGGCTCATTTGCTCCATTTTGAATATAGTAGCTACCCCTACTGTAATTTAGTATACATTTATCATTGTTGTCCTTCATGAGACCATTGTAAAATGCATTGTTGGTTGTCCTTATCAATGACAATGACCTTTACTTATTACATTCATTTTTACAAGTACACCCATGGATGAATAATATGAATCCCCTTTGCCTCCTAGATCTCTTGCAAAGGTGTTGTCTTTGTACTTGTATCATGACCTTGATTCAACCATTTCTCTTCTTCTGTTATGTGTAATAAATACACATAGTCTCCTCATTTTAACTTTATTGGACAACCACCTATCACATATGTGGGTGACCTAACAATTCACCTTCCTATGTGATGTGTGACTTCCCAATAGGGTTATGGTGAGAGGGGCTTGAAAACAACTTGAAATGCTTCGTCATTTTTTAAAAGATGCATAGTTGAACTTGATGCATCTATGAAGTCACTTCCTTTATAAACAAATCATGGATCTTCTTAAGAAGATTGAAGGAAATATCAACACACTATGTTGCATCTTTTGAATTTGATAATGAAAGTTCATCAACTAGTGTGATTCCATATTGATTTAATGCATTGATGATAGATAAATCTTTGATCAAGTTGCTCAATTTCCTTTTTCTTTCAATGCATGTTGAGCTCTACCCTTGTGGGAGCCACATTTACCCCAAATGTTGTATTTGATCCAAATCAGAGTAGTAACCAAACTTGTCCTAAATCTGCACATGAAGAAAATAGTTAGAAAATAAATGCATATGTTGGATGTGTTTGATGACTTCATTGTTTTCTAAGACATCCAAGGTTTGCATGCTTATTTAGTGTACTTATGGATTAGTTTATACATGCATAGGTAGGTGTGTATGTAAGGAATGGAACTTTCATTACTTAGAGCCTCGATCTAATATCATTTCTTTTTTAGATGTAGTTTCTAGGAGCACTATGGAGTTGGGGAGGACACAAGTAGCTCGGGGCAGCAACAACAGAGCAGTCAAGAAACCTATAACTAGTTATTCTCAGGCAATGACTGGTTCCATTCTTATATGCACATTGTTTTTTTACTTTTACTTATTCATGTATGAATTGCTTCATATTTTCATTGAATAAGAGAATTAGTCCCTTGGCTTGTGAGGGACATGTACACTTCAGGATTATCAATAAAAGATTAGATTTGTATATCTATGATTCTCTTCCTTATTTGCTATAATGGCAACATTGAAATGACAAAATGTAACCTACCTATTTGAAAATCACTCTTTCATGCATATTGAAACTAGCAATTTTATGGTTTATCTTTTAAATGTTTAAACAGAAAAGAAAAAACACTAATTTACTTGATTTCAGCTGAAAGGTAAAAATTAGGTAACATTTTTGGCGACATCTGCTATATGCTTTCCTACTAAACATGGGACCAGCTACCTAAGCTTATCTATTGGGCACAAAGTCTCTCAGAAAACCAACACCACTTGAAAAAAACATTGCAAATTGTTGTAATTCATTAAACCAGCAAGAGACACCTTTGAAAACTTATTGAAAACCCAACAATGCAGAATGAAAACTACCACCTAATTGTAAAAAATGACACTTAGGGAAAACTGAGAAACATCTAACTAATGAAACTACACTAACCTATTCTAACCAATGACCAAGTTGGTAAAAAAAAACCATTGACAGGTTTTGCAAAATAACACCCCTTTTTTAATCAGCAACTAATGCATTATATGATTATGCATTGCTGAAAGAACATGAAAAACATGCAGATATTCAATAGACTGTCGTAGTGTTTCATAAAAATTGCAAATGAACTTACTTGCACCTTGAAAATGATCATGTATATTGTTGTCTTGAACTGGACAGGTGAGCTGAATTGGATCACCTTCAATTGCAACACCAAAATCCACTTCTTCGTTAATTACATCCTCATAATTGGTGCAAGTATGATCTATGGTACATCAATGGCCTCTGAACTGGCCAAATATCTAATGGGGCAACCTCTTGAATAAACAAAGCTTGGGCTTTCCTTGGCGATCTCCTATTTTTCAAACAAACAAGGTACCTGATCACCCACTTGCTTTACATACTACTATTCCAAATGATCACTCATCTCTTCAATGGAGAACAATGAGATGGCTTCCTCCAACACAATTTCAATCAGTACATCAACCTCTGTCTCTTTTATACACCAGAAAGGAAGCTGTTTATATTTCTCATTACTACTTAAAGAAAGATGCTCCAAATCAAGCTTGTCTTCTTCTATGGAGGTAGGAAAGTGTTCAAACAGTGAATTAGCTTCCTAAAATAGACCTTTAGTTGGTATATTAGCTTCCATCTCTTATATATAGTAAAAAGGAAGCTCATCTGACCAGACAAGGCATTGCACATTAGGTTCATGAGAATTTTCTTGTTCAAACTTGTGAACCGGTTATTGAATTTCTATATGGGTTCCAAACTCCTCCAGTAGGTTTGATTCCTTGTCCTCCAATTTTGAATAGAAGTGTTCAATTATATTAGTGCACACTTCTTCATAAAGCTCAACATCAACTTTCTCATGCATAACATGCTTAAAAATATCAAATCTGACTATACACTACTCCTCCTCAACCTCATGTTGCAGACTTGTGACTAGATTTATGCTTTCCTCATCATTCTCAATGAAGCATGGAAGATCATCAAATGAAGCTATGAAATCATGATCTTCATCACCCTTTTCAACTTCTTCATGTTCTTGTCTTGATTCTTGAACTTGCAACTCACCATACCACTTGATGTCTTCTTTCTATTTTGAATCTTCATCCTTGTTGACAAAAGCAGGCAATTCATCAATCCAAACTAAAGGTTGGCCCTCTACAACAACATTTTCCACTTCCTCAACCTACTGTCCTGTTCAAAAATTTTCACTATCCTTGACAATAGTAGGAGGATCATTAGCTAAGACATTGCAAAACACATCCTAAGAAATATTCTCCTATTTATCCTTTTGCAGCTATAGCCTATATTCCTCCATGGCTAAATGCAACAAGTTCACACTTCTAGTCTCCTCTATGATGAGTGTGTTGTGCGGGCCAAGGGTCTATTCTTCTTTTGCTTTCTAGATGTTAGAGCATGGTTCCAATTGCATGATGGATGGAGGAACTTCACAGGGTAGGGCAAATGACTCTTTCCAACTTCAAAACCTACAGGTAGAAGGCTCATTGGTAGGCTCACTAATGGGCTCAAAATATTTCTCTTGTTTAAAATTGGGGACCTTGTGCTTGGAAACCTCCTTATTAATAGGGTGATTCAACATTGCAGGAGGAATTGATTTGAAACTAGGAAAGGGAAGGGTTGCATGAGTCTCATACGTTAGTTGGGATTCCTTTGTAGCCATCTTATTTGCCAAACATTCCTCATGTTGTTTCCTTTGAATCTCTACCTCCTACTCTTGAATGTATGCTAGGTAGGCTAATTCCTCTTGATGAATATCAGTCTCCTGTTGCTGACCTTGATACTCTTGTTCTTTAGTGATCTCATCCAACTGCCTATGGAAATCTAGAAATATACTATCAATATTGCTAATCCCCATATCATTATAATTTTGGGGCTGCAAATGAGAACATGAGTGTTGTTTTGGAACAAAATATCCTTCTTGAGGCTAGTTCTGGGCATATTCTGGCTGATATTGAGATTGAGCAGGAGTGGGAGGGTGGGAAACATCATAAGAATGATGGTAACTTGCTGCCACAGGGTTATTTGAAACAAAATCAATAAGTAGTTCAGTGTGATATGGATGGTAAGAGGTCACATATGCATGATTTTCATGGAATGGTGGGGAATATGACATATTTCCATGAAATGTAGACATATTTGTTCATTTAGAAGCTATAACATGATATAAAATCATACTTAAATGAATCTAAACAACACTTGATCATTCTAAAACCAGTAAAACTTCTTGGAGTCACTAGGTATGTAAAGAAAATGCCTCTAAAAGGATGAAACTACTGCTGCACACACCAAAAAATAGTAATAAAATGAACTAAGAAGCAGTTCACTAGTCCCACCAGGTGTGCCAAAACTGTTAGCTCCCCAAATCTACACCCTATTTGCTAAGCTTTTAAATGAACTCAACAGATTTGGACTAACGACTACTTTTAGGTTGTGGGTAACCTATTCGAAAGAAAACCTCCAGATTATGGGCCAGCTTCCCCATTTGACGTCACCTAACCATTAATCTATGAGATAAGGGTAAGAATTTTCATAGAATAAACCTAATGCTGGAAAGAGACTAAGGTGATACACCAAAACAACCTAGACCTGCTAATAGTCTTACACATTCAAATTAATCTCTCAAAGATAACTCACACAACTCCTTATCCAATGTAGTTCAAATCAATAATTTATAAAGAGGTCTATAATAGTGTTTTCAAAAGGAAAAATAGATTTTCATAGTCAATAACACCATTAAACAACATAGTTTATAACCTGTAAACATACATTTTTTGTCAAATGGATGCATGAAACATAGGACAAGTTTGTAAGGAAAGAAGACTTTTCACAAAATAGACTAATCAACCATTAATGAAATACCATAAAACATGAAGAGAGAAGATAAAAATGCTCCAATCTATTAATTCAAAGTGCTTATTGTACATAATAGGTTTTTCTGAGTTACAATACAACTCCATGAAAATAAATCCAAGAAAGTAAGCTATCCTCCATGAAAAGAAAGAACCCCTCCAAATGATCAAAATCAACATACTTAAGCCAAAACAATAAAAAACCCCTCACACAAGTGTTTCTAGAAGATTCTAGTCAGATAAAATAGAAAAGGCCCCAAAAGAACCTTCTAGAACTTTCCAAAATGTCCTCCACATGAAGAAAAAATAGGCTAAGTCAATAGTCACCCCAAAAATGTGACAAAAATGCCTCCAGCTGGCCTCCCCTTCACCAAAATCAGTCAAAATAGCATCCCACACATCTCACATTTCCACAATTCATCATTAGTCTTCATACAATACTTGACCACATTCTCCATCATGCAATATGTGTGTTTTTTGAAAACACATGGCTTTTAAAACATTAAAGATAGTGATCTTGTTAAGTGATTCATAAAACATCACCTAACAAATCACTTTACAATTAAGCACAAATCAAAGGGCCCCACCATTAAAATGCATTACATTTGGGTATGTGCAGGATCATGATGGGCTAAAAAGTGGCGATATGTAACTAATATGATGGCCCATGTGGCTGACAACTTTTTTTTTACCCAAAATTGATGAAACAAAAAGGGTTTTTAAAGGAGATTCTCATCTTTCCACCAATATAATTTATGCGTTACTTTGAATTTAATAAATAATAATTATTAATTTTCTATTTGAATTATGACTAAAGTCTTGATTGATAGGTTGATTGAAAAACATATATAGCTTTCAAATGATATCACATTTTTTGAATCCGAAACATGTGTCACATTATATGCTTCGCATACTATAGGATTAAAAAAAATAAAAAATTGAATTATAAAGTTTTGACCAAGTTAAGGTGGTCAGACATACGAGGTTTTATAATTTTTAAAATTTGTAATAAAAAATCATACTTAATTATATTTACTTGTAAAAAAATTACAAAAAATTATGCATCACATCGGGACATGAGTCCTCTACTTATATCTAAAATATTATAAAAAAATATTATCATTTTATTGTGGTTAGGGTGGTCAGATAGACACCTACTTATTTTTTCCTTGAAATTTAAGTACTACTACATTGAAATTTCAAATTTTCACCAAATAGATTTAAAAATAAAAATAAACCTAGTAGTTTAGAAACTACATTCAATTTTCTACAAATTCTATTCTTACATATTTTTGAAATAATATAGATAACTTATTCAAATTTTTACGTCAAGTTGCCTAACTCTCATTTTTTAAAATTTTTTGCCACTTAAGGGCTTGTTTTTTCCATGATGATCCTACACATACCCATTTGCATTTGAAGCAACTAAAAGTGACTTTAAAATCACTTATATGATATTTCAAAAATTGAAAACCAATGCAACATATAATATCATATCTTACAACCATCAAAAGTTTCCAAGGCATTGTCCATCAACTCACCATATTTTGCATTTTACTCACACATTTCATACACATTGTTTTTCAAAGGAATTATAGTCTTCAACAACACTTGGCCAATATGGCCAACCTCCAAGTCCCTTGGAAAGCATATTCCAAGTCACATGATGTTGAGCAAACACAAGGCATATCATATAGGTCATGGTACACTCCATATTGCAACTTGATGACATAGTAAAATTTGAAAAAATGGGGAAAACCCCAAGGCATAAAATACGTAAGTGAAAGCACACATATGTTTTGGCCCCCCATCATTTACCATATGTTTGATTTTTTAAAAAATAGGATAAAATTCTCATCGACACCCAAAGGAGGTCAAACTCTAAATAACAAAACACTGAAATGATGAAAAAACATCATCATTTGGTGGTTGAAAATCTGAAGCAAGGCTCTGTTGCCATGGGGTTTCAAGGGAATCACTAGAAAATGCTTTGTTGACTTGTTTTTTGGTGATTCACTGAGGAAAACACAATGGAAACACATGTAAAAGCATTTGTTGATGTAAATTTGCATCTTACTCCTTCTTTAGAGCTCCTTCATTTACTTTAGGTCGTGGCCTACAACATTCTCTTGACCATTTTATATGCCATTTCTTGTTGTTTATTGGAATTGTCTTCTTGACAGTCGCCATGAGAAGCTTGTATGAAGCTTGATAGGAATTTTTGAGTGGAAAAACTCTGCACATTTGAATGCTCAAGCTTGGGTAAGCTCCCAACCAACCTTGCATTGCCATTTTCCTCCTTTTATGAGCAAGAAGAGCTCATATAGAAGCTTTTAAATGTCTTTCATTTTGTTTAAACTCCTATGATAACATTTGAAATACTTCATTATCTGTAGCTTTGAATAAACTTGGTGCTTTTTTCTATTATTTTCAAAAGAATAATGGCTCACTAGTCATGGCTATGAATAGGTAAAATGTGTTATTTATGTTCAATTCCTAAAATCCCTCATGTATTCTTTTGATTTCCTCCTTGTATTAACAAATCTTTGACAACCTAGATGGGTTTTTGGAATGTAGAAAAGAAAGAACCAACTATGGGTTCGGCCTCCATCATGCAAACTGAGTCTTCTTGTATTCATGATTTTTCTACTTCATTCTGCATTTTAATTGTAAAACCACTATTTGGGTTTCCTGTAGCATGTATATTTGTTGAAACTGCAACTTGTTTGTAAAAAACCCATGTGGGTTACATGATTTCTTTGAAAATTTCATATTTCTTGCAAGAAATGCAGATGATTTTGTAAATTCTTTCCATTCTTCTATAGAAATAGCAATGTTGGCTCCATTTATTGAAACCCCAAGTGGGTTTTTTCATATTTTGCAGGAAAAAGGCCGATTTTTACCATAGCCTCTCATAACACATGAATGGATTTTCATTTTTTGAACTCCTGTAGAAAGTTTACCATATTTCCATTTCCTTTCACAGATTTTATGATGAACCCAGATGGGTATGTTTTCAACTTGAAAACAACTTCAAGTTTTGTTAAAAAATGAGTCTCCATGTTATTGCATCGTATCTACTCTAAATAAATAGCTACATGAGATGGTCCATTTTGTTGCACTAAAACTTGAGTTGATGTTTATATTGGAATTTTGTCTGCATCCTTATCAACAACCAAGTTAATAAAACTTGAAACTGTAGCAAAAAAATATTTTTCAGTGAGCATCTAAATTGTTTTTGCAATGTATTTCATTTTTGTAGAATGTTTTTTTAAAATAAAAACCCCAAAATGGATTTGGTCACTATGAATAACCTGCATTTTACTCAAAATCTGACATTCTATTGAAAATCTTTGATCTCATAGGAATAGTACTGAGTTAGTGACATATATAGGCACCATGAAAAGCACAATAACAATCCCTTTTTTGTTTCTTGCCTCCCACTACTGGATTCTTTTCTACTTTTCTGATCATGAGAGACTATCTGTTTTTGTCATTTATTCTTATTGCATTTATATGGCTGAATCATATGTGTAGCAATAAACACTGGATCTTTGCTCATGCTTGGGAAACCATTCACCAAAAGATTCCATGAATGCACCTTACTCAAAGCATGCTTTAGGACCTGAGCCATGCATACAAACACAAAGATTGTCATTTATCATCTTGTAGCAGTGGTACCTTAAGATGATTCTACTACCCCCTATTTTAGAAAAGATTGTCTTCATTACTCATCAAACCTATAGAACTCTTGTTTGATAGTCTCTCACATGATTGTCCATGTGGCATGGATTAATGGTGAATTGTCCCTATAGCTTGTATGAATTCACATAGATAACACCTTGTTGGTACAATGTCATTGTCCTTTAATGATGTTTCAATAGCGCTGTCTTTGATTTATATTTTCTCATCTATCACTTTATTGTTGAAAGCATGATTACTAATGCATATGTTGATCCCATGTACTTATGGATTGAAAACCAATGTTGCAACCTTCATACAAGGTTATGATGCATAGACTATACATCCAATACAAACAAGCAATACTGACTCGTTGTCAACATCTCCATAAAATGCACAATTTCCTGCTATCACTAAGAAGGTCAAAGATTCTACCAAATCAGAGCATATGTTACCTCTTCTTGCATTAGAATGGTGACTTCCATCAAGCAAGTGTATAACTGGAACCCACCATTACTTTTCATTGAAAGTCATTAGGCCTATCACCCATGTTCCACGGCTATAGAAGCATTATGAAGTCTCAATACTCTTTGTCCTACACGATGTTGTTGCTCCACAACTACTGCCTTAGTAGCATAATTTCTTTATTGTTGTCCTGTTTGACATGCTTGGAATGTTCTCAAGCTTATCATGTTCTCAATCTAAAAGATAACATATAACTTACATTCATCTCACTTATGAGGGAAGAAAAATAGATGGTCATGTTTATTTGTCATGAAAACAATTATGCTCTATTTTGAATACTCCCCCATGCTTGTCAACCTTGTAAGTTCCTTGATGTATTTGCAGCTGATGTTTGTTGTTAGTTGGTTGTACTCTTCATTGCATGTCTCATTTTCTCCATTTTGAATATAGTAGCTACCTCTACTGTAATGTAGTATAAATTTATCACTGTTGTCCTTCATGAGACCATTGTAAAATGCATTGTTGGTTGTCCTTATCAATGACAATGACCTTTACTTATTGCATTCATTTTCACAAGTACACCCATGAATGAATAATATCAATCCCCTTTGCCTCCTGTAGATCTTGCAAAGGTGTTGTCCTTGTACTTGTATCATGACCTTAATTCAACCATTACTCTTCTTCTGTTATGTGTAATAAATACACATAGTCTCCTCATTTTAACTTTATTGGACAACCACCTATCTCATATGTGGGTGACCTAACAGTTAACCTTCCTATGTGATGTGTGACCACACAATAGGGTTATGGTGAGAGGGGCTTGACAACAACTTGAAATGCTTCGTCATTTTTTAAAAGATGCATAATTGAACTTGATGCATCTATGAAGTAACTTCCTTTATAAACAAATCATGGATCTTCTTAAGAAGATTGAAGGACATATCAGTGAAATATGTTGCATCTTTTGAATCTGATAATGAAAGTTGATCAACTGGTGTGATTCCATATTGATTTAATGCATTGATGATAGATAAATCTTTGATCAAGTTGCTCAATTTCCTTTTTCTTTCAAAGCATGTTGAGCTCTACCCTTGTGGGATCCACATCTACCCCACATGTTGTATTTGATCTGAATCAATGTAGTAACCAGACTTGTCCTAAATTTGCACATGAAGAAAATAGTTAGAAAATAAATGCATATGTTGGATGTGTTTGATGACTTCATTGTTTTCTGATACATCCAAGGTTTGCATGCTTATTTAATGCACTTATGGATCAATTTATACATGCATAAGTAGTTGTGTATGTAAGGATTGAATCTTTCATTTCTTAGAGCCTCACTCTAATATCATTGCATTTTTAGATGTAGGGGCTAGGAGCACTACGAATCTGGGGAGGACACAAGTAGCTCGGGCAGCAGTAGAAAAGTAGTCAAACAACCTATAACCAGTCATTCTTAGGCAATGATTGGTTCCATTATTATATGCAGATTGTTTGTTTACATTACTTATTCATGTATGAATTGCTTCATATTTTCATTGAATAAGAGAGTTAGTCCCTTGGCTTGTGAGGGACATGTACACTTCAAGATTATCAATTAAAGATTACATTTGTATATCTATGATTATCTTCCTCATTTGTTGTAATTGCAACATTGAAATGACAAAATGTAACCTACCTATTTGACAATCACTCTTTCATGCATATTGAAACTAGTAGTTTTATGGTTTATCTTTTAAATGTTTAAACAACATGAAAAGAACAAACACTAAATTACCAGATTTCAACTAAAAGCTAAAAATCAGGTAACAATACCAACTATTAACAAAACAAGGACAAACAATTGAGAGGGGGGGTGAATCAATTGTCATAGATTATTTAAACTTTTGAATCTTTTCTTATCTTAATCTCATATCTGATGAATGAATAATAAACCATGAATAATCAACACATCAAAAACATAAAGAACACCAAGATTTTTATGTGGAAACCCTGTTAAGGGAAAAACACGGTGGAGGTTAGTCCACAATATTATACCCTATTAAAATTATATGAATAATGGGAATGCACATGCATTCAGGCACATTGCCTAGAGCTCACTACTCAAATAAAAAAGAGGACTCACTAACCAAAGGTTTGGATTAAAACCATCCAAATTGTGAACTAAGAAAATAGCTTCTACACAAGCCTGATTAGAGTTCCAATTAAGCACAAAAAACCTTCTTCGCTCTTCACTCAAACTTCTTCACACTTTGCTCAATCTTCTGCACACTCTGCTTTGCAATCGAAAGATAGTCATACATACAAACATAGGAGCACACCAAGCACTTTGAGCTTCTTTTTCATACTTTACACCGATGAAACAATCGCTCATATATATCAGCAATATGAGATTTGATCAACAACTTAGTCGGCCACAAAATATAAAACATATTTTCAATGTCAGCCCAAAATTACATATAAATTTGCAATGTGAATCCACCAAGGTTTGCTACAACATAGTGGAGACCCAAATTAATAACTCCATCATGAAAAGACTTCAATTAATTTCACCTCGAAGATCCACAACACACTACCATGATCATGTTAGCCAATAACATGAAAAACTGAATATACAGAGACAAATATTTGACCACAAGAACACCGATCAACATGGACGTATGCATGATATAGAAGCATCCATAAACAATAAGAACTAATAGAGAAACATTTGCAGCATCAAAAATTACAGGAAACACATAAACTTCACTCAGGAACATTGAAAGAGACCACAAAAACATTGTCAAAACATAGCTGATCAAAGCACAATCAAATTTTCACGTGAACCTCTAAAAATTACAGTAGATGAACTAGATACACTCAATCAAAGCCCTTTAATTCACAACAAGTGATCTTTGACATACAAAACAAGATACCTTCATGACTTTCACTGAACCACTGGGAACCTGGAACTCTTCTTTTAACAATTTTCTCAATATCATCGACATATACAACCTTCAATACACCAAATTCTAATAGTTTTGAAATAAATGACAACCACATATCAACAAAAAAATAACAACATCTAATAGGTATTCCCATGAATCTATAGAAATGGCTACATCTTCAATCATACCCTTCAGTTTGACCAAATATTGATCTACCATTTGGAGAACTATGGGAGTAGGTCTAAGTCCCTTCAGTGACATTATTTCCTTTGTTTCATTTGTGATAACATTGATAGCATAACCCAAATCAACAAGTGTGTTAGGAATAATAACTTTACCAATAGACTCCTTGATGACAGGAATCCCTGGATCTAAGTACTTAGGAATGGTTATGTTCCCAAGTATGAGGTCTACTAGTTGTCCACTATCTTGAATGGTCTTCTAATCTTGCTTCCTCTTTTGTTTTCAAGTACATAGATCCCAAATTATTTTTGTATAGATGGGAATATCTGTGATAGCCTACAACAAAGTAATATTGATGTTAACATTGCGTAACTCATTGAAAAAATTAAATTTAGGTTTTAGAGATACTTCCATTTGTAGTGGTTTTGACTAAAATCAATCATGGAGTAGAGGTTCTTTTATTGGATCTACTTTAGGTTCTTCATGAATTTCAGTGATGGTGGTCCCCTGAAGATCCTTCATTTATCTTAATTGAACTCCATCTAATTCTATTGTATTTACAAGATAAGTAGAGTAACTTGTTGCCTCATTATTATACACACCTGTCATGTTTCCTTATTATTGGGGTTTGGGTTTGGTTGGGATAGCATTAGTGTGGGCTTCAACAATTGTGTTGGATTGGTTGGCTAAGTAGACAATGATGGTATGGGTGGAAGAAATTTTTGTGGCTACTAATATGGGTTGATCATGGGAGGAGGTGGAAATTGTGATTGTGATGGGTATGGATGTTGGTATGGTGAAGTTTGTGGTGGTTGTAGCCTCCATGCCTATTTCCATGGATGTGAATCATATTGGTATTGTGGAATCCATTGAGGGTATGGAAAAGGTTGTTGCCAACCCCCATACCATGTAGATTGATTGAAAAAATAATTACATCGGTCATGACTTGAGATGCCCAAGGGGCGAAGAAAGTTTTAAATGGATTTTGGTTTCTTGAAGATGGACCATCTATAGTCTCGTAAGATTCTTGGAATAACTTTGCAACCATTTTTTGTAGTTCTTTAGAAGACTCTAGAAAAATAACAGAAGGGGTTTCAACAATGGTCAACTCAATAACACACTTTTCAATATCTAGTTCAGGTAAATTTGTTTTAGGTTATGGGTGTACAACTAATGATTTGACTAATTCTTCCTCAAGTGAAGTGTGCACAATTAATGGTTGTAATTTTTTTTTTCAATTTTTCTCATTGTGAGCTACTTCCCTCAATGCATGCTTTTGTTTTGTTTTTCAAATTTTTAGGTTGTGAACTATTTCCTTTCTCTTTTAACATAACTACCTCTACTATCCCTACTATGATTCATGCACCTATATGAATTATAATAGGAAAAATTAGGAGTATTAACCTTAATAAGGTCGACAATTGTATAGGAATTCCTCTTGACATACTGGTCCTAACTCAACTAGCTATGATTTTAGGCCTTTAATACCTTTCCTTGACAACAACACCAAAATGATTGGATTAAACTATGGGTAAAATTAGGGGAAAACTATCCTTGTAATTATATCTCATTGGAAAGTGTATTGAAATCAATCCTTGGGAATTTTATGGAGGTTTCCTCAGTTTATTCCCTAATTTTCAATTTGGTCTAGGACATAAGCTTATGAAAGATATTGGGGCTATTTTCCTAAGGGCTAAACCTAGTGAGCTAAGTGTGATGGATTCAACTGCATGTAACCTATTTTTATTCAGAAATATGGTTTATAGATTTCCTATCAACTGTGTGACAAGAACCTACACGAGGGATAATTTGTAACAAAAGTAGATTATATCCAAAAAGTAAAGCAAAACTAATAATTCTTACTAAAACTAGAATATCAAAAGGAAAATAAACACTAAACATGTTGAAATTCTAAATCCAATCCACATGTATTAATAACTATCCCAATTAATATTGTTTGAAATAATCTTTGCTAAATTAAGTTCACACAAGACAACAAATACATTGATTAAATTTGATTGAAAGGTAATCTACCAAACTGAATGTGCATGTAGCAACAAACACTATGATTAATAATCCATAAAATAACAATTAACAACACATTGAATGATTTCATATTAACACAATAATTGAATAAATTGAAAACAAATTTAAAACTAAAGAGTTTTGTTACCACACAACACACTAATTATACAATAATTCACTAGGAAATCGAGAAAGTGGGCCCTCCCTTCTCCAATCTTCTAGTGATGAAATGAGAACTTATTCCATGCCACCCAATATTCATGCAAACTATATTTCAAATCACAATATTTTTAAATCAGAATTATACATTTTTAATTGTATATTATTGATTAATAATTCAAGTCTTGTCATAAATATTTATAAAGATTATGTGTCACTGAGTCTATAACTAATACTGATTAAAAAGCATATGAATTTTTAAGTTGTTTTCTGCTATGGCCAACAACCTTAAAAGATACGTATAAATAGTTTATAGACTTTAAAATTTTTCCGAAACAAACTAATGACTTAGACCAATCTTAATCAAAAGTAACATATGACTCAAAAATGGCTTTTTCTTCATTCCACTGATTCTCCTCTTGCTTCCATGTACCATCCACATAATTATCCCATGTTTATCACAATCATAAAGATAATTAGAAAATAATTAAATTTTTTGATATATCCACAAGCTTTTATCCTTTCTTTGCATTTTACTAAATATCCCTACTTCATTAACAAATAGTGAAAGGAATGGAAAGGGATTCTATAGGATTGAAAGGGTAAAAGGTAAATAAAGGGGTAAAAATAAGGACACATTTATCCCTCATCATATACCATCTCATGGATAAAGAAGGATGATTGATGGAGCTACTCATACATGGATAAAATTTGAAGCATTACTTCTCCTAAGTAATGAAGCTTCAAATTTTGATTGGTGAGTTGAGTGATACATCTTCCATATTTTGATTATGCTTCTGAGTAGTCTTGATTCATGTTTAGTCAAGATGGTGTTTTTCTAAAGTTGAAACTTTTTTGGTGGTTTACTTGAATATTTTAGATTCTATATATTTCGTCAAGAAGCACACATCCCAAACTAGAGCCACTATTGGTTCCTAGATCCATGTTTTCTTTTTTTCTTAAGTCCTTTTCCATTTTATGCCTTGTCTATTTTTCTAAAGTTTATAACCAATTTGAGAAATTTAATTATCGGTGGTCTATTGTCAAATTTATTAGTGTAACTGGATAGCACATGAAAATTTAAGCCTAGTTTATTTTTTAAGATTGCATAATTCTTTGAAGAATAATAGTTATGATTTCATGGATTTTCTCCTTCCATCTAGTTCAATCCCAACTTTCATCCCTTGCTGATTTCATCTTCCCCTTGCAAAATTTTCCCATCCATCTTAACTTATATTTCTAAAAATTCATTTGATTCAAATTTCTTCTTTTGTAAAACTGTTACATCCCATTTTCTTACTTCCATACCTTGATATTTTCATGTTGATGTCATCCCACCTTACTTACATCATCATGATGTCACTTAATTCAAAGCCTCTCATATCCATTGATAATGATACCTTTGACAATGTCATGAGTGAAACTTTATATCTGTTTAACTAGATTAGTCTTATGTGTATTTTGGGGCTAGAAATTTAATTGCAAGTCTTTGACTAACATGAACTTGTTGGAGTCCAATCTTCTATGAAAGACTTGATGAAGTTTCTTGACCTAAAAAAATTTGATGAAGACCAATAAAGCTATGGAAATTATTTATGGGTAAGTCCATGTGAACCTGTTATTTATCCAAAGGGTGAATCCTTATCAAGTATTGATTTTAAAGTATCTACAACGTTTCATTTTATTGTTTTCCCTTGTTGCATGGTTTAATTTAAAAGTTTTGCAATAATTTTCATCATTTAGATAGTACATGAGAGCAAAGGAATATTAAAAAGAGGAAAACCTACAAAACAATCCATTGCAGAGACAATTGCAAGAAGACAGGTTTTGTTATACTATTTTTGAAATGTTGTAATACTATTTTTTAGTTTTATGTCTTCATCATTGCGTGTGCAAACTTTGAGAATGCATCATTTTTGAATTTTTTATTTAGAGTATTTTATCTATGAATTCAATCATTATTAGAGGAATTTGATAATATTATAAATCTATTAGATGAGTTTTGATAGCTCTTTTGTATGGTTGAACATGATTTTAGATAGCTCAATGATAGATAACTAAGTACCATGAATGATATTTTTTTATTCTTCAAGCAATTAGATCACCTTTAATTTTTTATTTCCCCTTTGTTGTTTCTCCTTACTAATCATGATACTATTTTCTTAGTATAGGCACTTGTCTCTTATATGTGTTCTAGTCAACCACACAAATAAAATCCATAAAATTATCCATTTTATATTCTAACTTGTGATTTTATGATATCATTGTTTGTAGGCAGTAAATAAAATCATTTTCTATGAATCATGGAACTCATCACACCTTGCATTAGTTTCCAAGGTGTTATATTTTCTATATAGAGGTTAAATATATATAGCTTTCTTAGTCTAGAGATAGTTTAAGGGGTTGAATGAATAGGTTAGGTTTAACTATCCTTTAATCTATTGTTTTTTATCATAAGTGATTTCAATACCTATTAAGGAATACCCATGTGAATACCCTCTTGTGTTTATGATAAGCTCAAACTGTAGAAGATAAAACCCACTCTTTTTGAGTTAGCTTTGTAGACACTAAAAATTGTCCTAGGCCTGTGACTTTATTAAATCCCCTTTCATACTCAATAATTATTATTTTTTTAATTATTTAATTAATTCATTTCCATCATTTTATTCCATCTTTAGATTAATTAAATTCTATTTAATTATGTCTCTATTGGTGATGTCTTCTATAATTAAATAAATCTAATTTATTTAATTATTACTATCTTGTCTACTATAATTAAATAATTAATCCTAATTATTTAATTATTCATTTATCTTTTTTTTCCACAATCAAATAAATATTATTTATTTAAATGACCTTCTAAATTAACTTTCCCTCCCACATTTTGAATCAAATTACTATTTAATTTGAAAAATCAATTTTCTTTTTGCCTCTATAATTAAATAATGTTGTCATTATTTAACTATTCACCTACCTGTTCAAACTAAATGACCTTTTGGAATTATTTAGTTTCTCTCTCAGTCTTATTCTTATCCTATCATGTCTCATTTAATTTCAACCATTGATTGAAATTAAAATCATTCAATCTTGACTATTCATTCAAATTCGTCTTGTCTATTAAAGATGCCTATCACTATCATTTTGATATCTTAAAAACCAAGAGAATTAGGCTAAGACAATTATCTTTGAATTTTTCCCAACATAGACATAGGAAATTATTTAAATTTATCTGAGGGAATTAATCATTTAGAAGCAAAATGGGGAAGGATAATGGAGGTGATACAATGGAGGCATGAAGGTTATGGTAACATCATTTATTGTTATTTTGTATTTATGCACTCTTTTGTTCTTCTTTATTAGATTAAGAATTGAAGGTTTATTTGTTACATTTAATGATCTAACCTCAAATATTCTTGATCACATTGGTGAACTTGATGTGAATGACAAATATTGCTAGGTTTTTGTATGACATTTTTTGTTTTTGTATGTTTCGGTATGAAACGATGCATCTGTGGCTCGCAATGACACAACTGCTTTTACTGGTTTTCCATGTTTGTGACTTGTGGTGACACAACTATTTTAGATTAGGGTCTCTTTAGAATTTAAGTAATTTTTTAGGTTTTCTAGTTTTGAATTTCATAGTCTAACCCCTAATAACATCATATTAATCTCTCATTTGCTCGGATTTGGCCACTTTTTTTTTTGCAGGTCCAAGGATGGTTCACCGCAACTATTAGGGCTTCGACACAACTATTAGATACTTCACTACCTTGAAATGATGTAGTTTTCGGGTCAAACAATGCAGTCACTTCTTTAAAAATGCAATCACTTTCTCAAATGCCACAATTACCACTTGGTATGACACAACTATGAGCCGCAAATGTGGTCTGGTGAGCCACAATTTCCTATTGATTTTAAATTTAGGGTTTTAGTTGAAATTTTTTATTTCTATCTTTTGCATTTAATAGAATAAGGGATTTCAATGTTACTAATGTTTTCTTTGCAAGATGTGGCATAAAATCTTGGGAGGAGTCCTAATTCATTTTTTGAAGACTAGAAACTTAAACTACTAATGGTGGTTTTGTAGGGCTTTCCTTGATTAAAACTCTTTTTCAAATATTTGTTTACACAGATTAATTAGGGGGAATTAATTAATCACTATTTTATGTGCTTGTAAGGTGGTAGGTGTATGCTCTCACCTTGTGCAAACTCAGTGATTAGAAGTCAGACCCACCTTTTTTTATGTGTTTAATCCCTTAGAGGGTCTACCTCCTGACTTGTGAGAGGGAACAACCCAAGTGATACTTTCATTTCAATCCACTATATAAATAATTTGTTTGTGATGAAAGTAATCAATCACCTATTGTGGATTTCCTATATTGATGGAAGTCTCCCTTAGTATCCTTGAGATGCATTAAAACCCTTAGATCTTTCTAAGGGTTGGGAGACCTCTTAATTGAGTGAACTATTGCATGTATAGGCACTAATATATCTTGAAACATTGATTATGAACCACTTGTAAAATTCCAAAACCCTTTTTAGCTTTCTAGTGCAAGAGGCTAGATGTTTGAAGCCACCCTACACTTACTATTCATTGTCGAGACAAAAATCCCTCGGTTCATAAGATATTTAGATCTTCGAGGTAAGAGATTTTGGTGTACCCATGTCATGTAAGGGGGAGCCAGTGTCACCAAGATCTCTAGTTATCTACCTTGTTTAAGTATTTGGAGAAATACAATTAGGGACTCAACAAGTAGTATCGTCTATCCAACTTAGATTTTGCATGCTTACAAGTGTTTGCAAAATTTGTCGATACTGGAGTGGAAAAAAAAAACTTTTGGGAATAATCAAGGCACCCATTCAAACTTTTAGTCTAATTTTTTATCAAGGTCACCCAAAACATTATATCTACTATGTCTTGTGTGTGTGTTCAAAAAAAACATTTTTCTCAATCAAATATCACACTCGGAACCTATAACATTGCAACCTTGAAAATCCTAGAAGCTTAAGCATGATCTCTTCCTGAACCAAAATCAAACATCTAAGTGAAAGTCCATGTTCTATCTTTTCAAACATAGAAATCATAGTTCAAGGTCTAGTAGAAAAAACATCCTAAAGAACTACCAAAACTAAAATATATTGTTGAGAAAATTTTATCGATGCTTTTTGAGAGATGAACTAGATTTACATATCCAAAATGAGCCTAGCAATTTATTTTTTATAGACCTAAAACTTGCTCACCTCATTTCTGCCATTTCATTGCACTCATTTAGCTTACTATCACACTTTAGGAATTTTTTTAGGTTACCCTCCTTACATTGCATAGATAAATTTTAGGCCATTTTCAGATTTTCCCCACTTATTGTAGAAATCCATCATTAGGTTGCATATACCTTTTTGAAAATTTTAGAATAGGGAAACTTACCATATCCTATTCTGACTAAGGATATTAGTATGGGTCGATTACGCTTGATCCATGAAGAATCGAAGCATAACGAACCAACTAATACTCAATCTAAACATGATTAATCAAATTCAAGTTAAACTAAACATTCATCAAAGTAAAGTATTCTAAATTATGAAAAAATTTAAAATGTCTACTCTAACCCATTCAAAACTTATCCCATTTTGGGAGTGGTGTCACATTTATGTGGAGCAACAACCCTTTCCCAATCCCGTGATAGGTGAGCTTGTTTCAATCAATTATATTGAAGAGAATCGATGAAACATTTGTGATATGTGAATAGAAACATGATCTATGCTAAAATGAGTATGATACAAAAGTTAATATAACATGATTTTATGCTAAAAGATGCAGATATGAAATTGCTAAGCTAATCTAAATGAGATTTAAACTAAAAAGATTCAAAGCCTAATTATCTAATTAGTTAAATGGATGCATTATGGAAGCCATAAATGGAAGGTAAGATATGATGCAACTAATTTAAACTAAAATATGCTAAATGTGTGAAAAGTATGAGTGTGAGTGTGAGTGATTTCAACAACATAAGTTTCCTTTGAAAGATGGATCTTTGTCTCCAAATAGTGATCTATTTATAGGAAGCGAATGAGAAATGGAGGGTTGAGATTGAAAAAGCTAATCAACAGTCAATGATGGAAGAAATTGGATGCATGGATCATGGATTCTCATCAACGGGTGAGAATGAAAGATGACATTTAATCAAGGGTTCTCATTCCTTCAAACAAGCATACTTTTGACCTGTACAAGAGGTCAAAAGTTAGCTTGCACATGAAGCTAAGTGAGAATATTCCATTTTTCAAATGATTGAGGAGAAAAGAATATTCTTTGGAATATTCTCATGGCTGAGGAAAAAGGATATTTTGCAAATTAAAGGGTGATCCCACAATACTAGTTTACAATTTTTGGCCAAACTGGACACTAAAATATTTTTTTCTAACTAAATCTTCACTTTCAGAAACCTATAGCGGCTAAACTGTGAGGAAATTGAAGATGGTGAAAACTAGTGATTTGTGACATTTTGTCTGTAGATTCTAAATATTTTTTTTTCAAAATTTTTGGAATCAGATTGAACTTCTTTTTCCATCTCCTTCGAAAACTAGTTTTTTTCAATAAACAACATTTTTAAGGAGTGACGCTCACTGTATAATGCATAACATTATTTCCATGAAGGATAAAATTCTTTTTTTTTTCAAATTTAGATTTGTAACTATGATATCTAGTGCTTCCAATTTATTTCATAGTGTTTTATTGAATATTTTCTCCTTAATAAAGTTTTGAAGTTAAACCAATTACAATTCAAACATAGGCGGACCATATAATGCATAATTTTTTTTGTATGTATCGATTTTTTTTTTGTTGGATCAAGGACTTCAATATCTAGTGCACTCATATTTTTAATTTTTTTTTTTATAATATGCTATTTTTCCATGTGCAGAACAAAGAGCTTGATTTTTAGTGAAAAACCTATATTTAATAAAACTAAAATAACAAATACATAATAAAACCAAAACATATTAAAATTATATGCATTGGATAGCTCGTTCCAAGGACTACCATCATTCATTTGCATCTGTGAAGTATCCTCCATTTTCATCCTCAACCCCATATTCGAAGCACAAAATTCTATACTTTTTTGGTGGTTGAGAGGGAGAAGGGGGGAAAAGGGTGATCGAGCGAACTAGAGGGGTTCTCTCGAACCAAGGTTCGAGTGAACCCCCCTTTCCACAAGCCTTCACTTTTGGATTTTTTCCAAGAATGGTGGGCCCCATCATTAAATGGGTTCACTTGAAGGGGGGTTCTATCGAATGCCCTTTGGGTTCACTTGAACCAAAAGTTCATTCAAACCCCCAAAAACCAATTTTTGTGCATGGGGTCAATTTTTGCAACTTTTCCTTCCTCACTAGAATTGTAACCCACTTTTGTGGGTTTACCCTAAAACAAAGTTTAATTGTGCAAAAGGGGAGGGAATATTCCATGGGAATATTCCCCTTTTGGAGGAATGTGCAAAGGAGGAATATTCCCTTGGAATATTCCCTTGCAAGTGGGAGGGAAATTGGATTAGTTAATAATTGATAATTAACCAATGTTAATCATATAATTAGGGGGATTAGAAGAATTAGATGATATTCATTAATCTAAATGATTTAATGAATGGGGAAAGGTGAAATGACATTTAGTTAAATAACTTAGGGTTATTTAATTAAATAAGAAGACTTAGGGAATTACATTAAATAGTTTGAATTATTTAATTTAATGAGACAAAATTTTAGCGTGAAAAGGGGTGAATTAACTCGATTAAATTAATTAGGTTAATAGATGTAAATGAGGAAATTAATAAAATAGATAAGCTAATTTAATCAATTAAGCAAAAAGACGATGGGTTTCAAGAGGAAATGATGTTAGTATACCTAATTCAAGTACATGATATCCTTCAAGACAATTTTTAGTGTCTACATTTTGCCCCTCTTTGAAGTGAGGTACTTGTTGCTTCGGTTCAAAAAATGATACTCTTCCAATTAAAACTACTACTTAAATCAAAAAATAAATTATTTTTAGTTTTTAGATGCCCAAGTGGAAGGATTAAGCTAATTCCATGCCATCAAGAAATCGAGCGAATATTTTGAATTTTGGGTTGATTTCTCGATAAAGGTTAAATGGTACCCCAGGGGTCTAGAAAGGCTCTGAGATGCAATAAACATGCCAAAAGTGCAAAAAAAGATACAAAATAAGGTTCTAATTGACAAGATTGGTGAAAATGATGAAAAACCCTAGATTTATTGGTAAATTAGGGGAAAAACCCTAATTTTGAGGCATAAATAGGTGAGGAAGGGTCACTTTCAATTCATTTGTGCATTCAAACCTTAGAAAATTCTTGCAAATTGAGATCTGAGCCTCTGACGAGTTGGCACAACGTGTGCTCCCACGACACATTTTCAACCGAGTTCAAGAGTACCAGAGGCTGCCAGGCATAGGACCATGGGTATGTGATTCAAAACTTGATTTGAAATTTGACTTTTGGATGCATTTAATGCCTTTTGAAATTTAGACTTTGGTGGCGTCACTCTAGAGTGACACTACTTTAAGAAACGGTGATGCTAATTTGAATTTTAGCAACTTATACATGAATTGTGACATAGTTCACAATTTAGAATTGGGGTTTCCAATTTTAAATTACGATGCAGATGTGTATGGTGACACACATCTTGATTTGAAAATTAGGGTTAGGGTTTCCAAAGTTGAAATCATGACACATATGTTTATAGTGACACAACTTGCTATTTTCATTTTAAATGCCTTGAGCATCACAATTTAGAATTTGAATAATAGCGACGCTATCGTAAATAGCAATGCTATTATCATTTTGGAGAAAAAAATTCTAAACTTAGCCAATTCTTTTCAAAAAAATTGACATCATGCACTTTGTGGGTGTAGGAGATTATTTTTTCCTTTGATGTCCCATGAGCACGGGCCCATAGTTTTGTCCAAACTTGGTGATTTATTTGAGTTTTGATAGGAGCACCTAGGGGAGATTGCCCTATGGTACATTGAATACATGCTTGTCTTCCGAACAAATTTGGTGATGATGACAACATTGTTGAGCAATGACATAGTGAGATCTACTCATTCCACCTTCCTACCGGTGAGGCAACAGTGAAACTAGAGGATGTATTGCAAATATTGCATTTTTGGATACATGGTGAGTACATGATATATGATTTTGATGCTGGATACAATTCATGCCATGAGGTGATGGACCTAGAGGACATTCTTTTAGTCACTTCACAGATTGATCTTGAGATGTACAAAGGTCAAGTACCTACTTTTAGAGTGATTGTTGTAGTGATCATCTCTGGTTTGGTTGCTCTAGACTGACGGAGCAGAGGGTTCAATGTGGAATGGGGTCTAGCCTGACACAGGATGTTGTTTAGGACACAATATGTATGGGGCCCAATGATGTTGGCCTTGTTGTATCATTATATGCATGATTTCATCTACTACAATGGGTGAACCATTGGGATAGGGGTTACCTTGCTACATATTTGAGCCTAGAAGCACATCATTGTTCTATGACCAATCATTCAGATGGTTGATGTAGAGCCAGATGATCCAGTGGTTTGGCGATACAGAGGCACCATTACATTATAGCATACAAGGCAACTCGGGATTCCATACTGGTGTTGGGTGCTTGATGATATGAAAATATTTATATGGTGACCCTGGCTTTAGATGCTAGCATGGCATGATGATGTGTAACAAATTTTCTTCGCTTGAAAGACCCGATACATACAGGGTCAAGAAAATACCATCATCGAGAGGTATCTGCCAGATAGGGTGGATTCCCTATCTTCATATGCTAGCATGGCATGATGATGTACAACAACTTTTCTTCACTCGACAAACTTGATACATGCAGGGTCAAGAGAATACCATCACCAAGAGGTATCTGCTAGATAGGGGGCAAGACAGTTCAACGAGTGCTAGGATAGGCTAGATTATGCATATAGGGCCATGTTTTCCAAGTCGGCATGAGAGACACCAGTGTGGGGATCAACAATCCCAGCCCATGAAGTTGTGGAGGGATTTTGACAGCTGGTTGCCCGACCATAGGCATATGGTTAGGGATAGGTGGACACTCAAATGATGCCTACATATGATGCATGGTTCACACCCCCTCATAGATTGACAGATCCAACAAGTGCACCTCCACAAGGTAGACCGAGAGGGAGGGGTGCAGGAAGAGGCAAAGGAAAGGGAAGGGGATAGGATGGCCATGATGGCTAGGATAAGTAGGATGGGAAGATCCAAAGGGAACCACTAGTGTATCAACAACCTCCTCATCAACCACCAATAGAACAACAACCTCCACGGTAGCCTCCATTGAGGTTAGATCCTTGAGATTTATAGATACAAAAATTGCAGTATCATGTACAAACTATCATGGGAAAGAGGGATCAGGGCCATCTGTAGGTTTTGGTGATCCTTGCTAAGAGAGATTAGGCTAGGCAGTAGATAGTGGTCTTGATAGCCAAGAGAGACCATGAATGGAAGCTTAGATAGACTATCGATGCAATTAGCTTAGGAGGTCAGCGACATCAACAACTTGAGATGATGACAACTGTAGCTTAGGGGTAGATGTGTCTTCGAGATTATACAAAGAGGTTATGATTGAGGTAACCAACTATAGGATGAACTATCACAAGGATGTCCCACATGAGCTCAAATAGCCAAATTACTTGTAGAGGAGTGAGGCACATCCTATAGTAGAGGATTATCCAGAGAGATAGGATGGTGAGGGGAGCAACCATCAGGGCTAGCTCGATTGTACAAATACTTTTTTTATCATTGCTCAATTATTTTATACAAATATACATTCATGTTCTTCTTTTTGATAGCCTCATGGATATTGTATTTTTGATCGATATACATACACTGATTCAAATATTGTACGATGATAGTCATTTTTTTGATATATATATGATACAAATTTGATATGATGTGTTCATATTATTGCATGCTTATGAATGTATGGATGCATATGATGTGAGATGTGATGTGATATGCTTATATTTTATCATGTATGGATTCAGTTCTTTTATTTTATGTTATGTGATATGTGATGGTATAAGATGATATTCAATGTAATGATATGGATCGATGCAATGCTATATTCTTTTTTAGTATCTTTTCATGACATGTTATGGGATGGATGATTATGATATGCAAATGTTATGTTGATGCATATGTTATGGATGCAAATGTTATGGATATGGTTCTTTTTGTGTATTTTCTTATGTAATTTTACGATATGATGATGCGATGTATGTGGATGAATGCAGATGTTTATGCTTATGTTATGATTTAAGATGCTTCGAATAACAAATCTATATTATTCATCACAACTAAAATGATTTTAGATGTATTTATTTATGATATTCTATGATTTATGCAAGATGTATGAATGTTGATGGTTTTTGGATGCAAGATGGATGCATTGATGATGTTTTTGTTGACTCACATGATACTAGGTTAGTGTAGAGATAAGATAGAAGAAACAAGATGAATGACCATTGATTTTGATGATTGCTTCAAATGATTCAACAAGTCTATGATCAACCGATACTTTATTAGAGATGGTGATGAGAAATGAATGATGAGGATGATGAATGCATGATGGTGATTTGCTCCTTTCTTGGGATTGGGATTTTTCATCATTCATTATTATTTGATATAACACATAGACATGATGCATCAAGGTATAAATAAGTAGGATGGTGTTGTATCTAGTGTAATTGACTTTGAATTTGCAAATAGATAGGATATTTCTTGTTCACATATTGACATACAAAAAACCTCACTAGAATGTAAATTAGAATTTTAGAATATATTGGACCAGAGCATACACAATAGTCAACAACGTACTCCAAACAACCTTCCTACAGACAACTAAGCAAGTATGTTCAAAGATTATTTTACAAGAGTATCCAAAAGCACAGCAAATGAAAGATAATGATTGATGCCCCATTCCTTTCTCTCTAAATAATTTTGATAGAAATCATCGAGGGGTCCTCGAAATGGGTCATTAAGATAAATCATAGGAAAAGATCAAAGAAAAACAATCAGTGTTATCTATATCTCTTGCCAGTTTACTTTTAGCTAAGGCGATTTCTGATATTGATGTCCATCATAGGAAGGTAGGAAATGTTGATCAGATGGTTTGATGTAGGATGATGATGAGCTTTATGATAGTTCATTGTTATAAACTTCACTAACACATTTACCTATGATTTAGACTTTAAATTTTAACACTTAAGTCCTCACTTTACGACTCGCTATACTTGCTTTCTATTTGTTTTGCCAAAGGTTGAAGGTGACGATCAATTTATTATAGATGAAGGTTTATTGTGGGTGAAAGAAAAATGGGATGGGTGGTTTTGGATTTTCTAAATTATTTCAATGTTTTTGGTATTTTGAAAATGTTTTGAGGCTATTTTTGCTCTTTTTGAAATTTTATATGAATATTTTTGTTTTCAGTTATTTGAGGTTATTTAGGGTTTTTTCTAAGATTTTTGAGGCTGCTTAGTTTTTTTTTTTAATGTTTTTTGAATGTTTTTGGATTTTCAATTTTCAAATGTTTTTGTGTATCCAATATTTGATTTTTTTTGGATTTTTTGACATTTGAATGTTTTGGGATTTTATGATATATGAATGTTTATAGGTTTTCTAAGTTTTGACCAAGAACCTAACCTAAAAGACCTATCCTATGGGCCTTGAGGGCTGATCAAATATAAGCCTTGCCTATGTTATACACACAGAGACCACGTAGTTCGACTAGAACAACTTATTGAAGATGAGATGAACAGTTAATGGATTGCCAATTTTTATGACGGACTCCTAAAGGACTGACCTAGGTGTCTTAGGGGCACATCAATGATGATCTTTCCTATGTTCAAGCTCATATACCCATAGTTCGACAACAGGGTATTGTTTTTGGATTTTTCGATGTTCAACCTTTTTAGGGATTTTTGAGGTGTTTTCGATTTTTTGACTTTACAATTTTATGGATGTTTTTGGATTTTAATTGTATAGGATTTTGCAAATGTTTTTGGATTTTCTGTTGAACATTTTATGAATGTTTTTGGGATTTTTGATGACCTTGAGATATACAAGAAATTGATCTAATCCATAATGAATATCCACCAAAATGATATGATAGTCTACTTTGATATAGGTAGGACAAGCTAACCTTAGGAATTTTCCATGTAGTACTAAGGGGATACGATACTTCACAATATCAAGCTATGATAAGGATGTGGATGGGTGATGGAATAAATAGGATGACAAATGAGGCGATGGATGGATGGTGATGCAAAGAATGATAGGATAAAGAGCCAAAGAATAGATTGAGGTTCTTTATTTACACAAGGTTTTTGTTTTCTAGGTTTTCACCAAGGTACTTGCCTAAAGTGCCACCAAAGTGGTTTTCACTAGAGGATGATTGTTTTTCTTGACTATTTTCAATCCCTTTTCACATTTTTATGGATTTTGATCATTTTTTAATTTTTTATATTTTCAAATTTATACCCTTCAAGACTAGGCATAATTTTTTTTGAGATGCAAGTTGTTGGTTGATCCTGCAAGGGTTCACCTTCAGGTGTTGATAATTGATATGCTCCTGATCCATAGCTTGTGGTTGATGAGGGCCACACAACCCAAAACCCACATAAATCACAACAACAGATACCAACACAAAAGATTCAAGATAGAAAAATGACTCACATTTAATTATTTTCAGAAAATGAATTACAGATTCAAAGCTTACATGCTACAACCTCATGGGATTGATTTATTATAGAAAAATCAACTCTAAAAAGAAAATCTACTATTTGGAGCCACAATTTGCACTATCAGGGCCACCTCTACAACCCCTACATAACCCTTTTTATTTTCCCCCAATAACTGCCCTAGAATGCTCTAGAAAGTTCAAATTTCCCAATTTGTTTTGGTGCCAAAAGTCCCACCATTTCATTTCTAGCCTAGGAAGAAATTTTTAATGAAATTCACTTTTTAGAGGACCAACTTCGTGGGGCCATAACTTTTGATCTAGATGTCTGATATTGTTGGAAAGCTCTCGATGAGTTCTACAATGTGTGAACCAACCATAGGTCAGTTTAGCCACGTTTTGAGCTATTTCGGGGCCCCTAAAGTTTTATATCTTAATTTGAAGCTGCATTGGAGAAATTTCTTGGGATGGAAACTTTAATTTCTCCCAAATCACACAGGATATTGAGGTGATTCTTTTGCGACAAAATTTTTTTATGCTCTACTCCTTGGGGTAAATTTTTATGTCCATATGATCTTGTTTAGGCCGACTTACTAAAAATAGTAAGTGCCCATTTTTTACTATTTTTGATGCCTGAAAGTCTTATACCCCATAAGTGCCATCATGGGACTCAAAACAACTAAAGAAATAAAGAAAACATTTTTTTTGGGTGGTGCAAGATTTCCCTACACCGTTGGATGCTCTTGCATCAGACACACAGGGTAATTTGAAAAGTGACCCTGTCAATTCTCAGGAGTAAGAGGGAAACAAAGATGGTTAGCCTCAATCTCAGACAACCATGATGAATCTTCAATAGGACTTCCTCTCCATTTCACCAAGTAATCTACATATTTCCTGTTTCTTATGCTTCTACCCACACGACTATCCAAGATTTCTTCTATTTCTTCCTTCTCTGAAGTAGGTGATGGAATGTTCAACTATTCATTTACTGGCCCCTCCTCTATATCATATTCATGATACTCTGTCAAATGAGCAATGTTGAAAATAGGAGAAATATTTATTCCACTAGGAAACTCTACCTCATAAGCATTTCCTGAATCATGCTTCTTCAAAATCTTGCGTGGTCCAAACTTCTTCATCTTTAACTTGTTGTATGTACCAACTAGAAACCTTTTCCTTTCACAAATGAACCATGACTTCATCTCCTACATAGAACTCCTTATACCTCCTTTTCTGATCTACCTAAGTCTTATATTGTGATTTCATCCTATTGATATGTTTCTTCACCTCTTCATGCAAATTATTTAGGTGCCTAACAAAATCTTCAACATCAACACTACTCTTTTCCCCCTTGTCCATCTTCCTTAGTTTAGAAGCAGTCCTTCAACTACTCCCATAAATAATATGGAATGGTGATTTACTAGTGCTCATATTGAAAAAATTGTTGTAATCAAATTCGGCCTATGGTATAATCAAATCCCATCTCTTGGACTTATCTCCAACTAAGCATCTTAGAAAGTTGCCCAAAATTCTATTCACCACCTTTGTTTGTCCATCATTCTATGGATGGTGTAAAATACTAAACTTCAAATATGTCTTTAACCAGAAAATTTGGTATCTCTGTTTGAGACTATACTCTTTGGCAGACCATGTAGCCTCACCACCTCTTTGAAAAACAACTCTGCAAGATGAACAACATCACTGGTCTTATGACATGGAATGAAATGCGCCATCTTTGAAAATCTATCCACCACCACAAATATGGAATCATGCCCTCTTTGTGTCCTTGGCAAGCCAAGAAAAAAATCCATGCTAATATCCTCCCATTGCCTCTTAGGTAAAGGTAATGGATGATACAATCCAGTGTTTTGACTTGTTCCTTTCACCATCTGACATACTCTGCAACTTTGTACAAACTTCTTCACATCTTGTTGTAACTGTGGCTAATAATAATTCTCACTGACAAGAGCAATGGTCTTATCTCGACCAAAATGTCCAACTAATCCTCCACTATTCTCCTCGATTAGATTATCTCTCATAGAACTCCTTGGAATGCACAATTGGCTTCCTTTGAACAACATCCCATCTTGGATTAAGAAATCCAACCATCTTTTACTATCCAATGTAACAGGTTCCAAACAATCCTTCCAAGCTTTTGCAAAGTATGTATCTTCTAGATACAAACTCTTGAGTTCATTGAACCCACAAGATCTATATTCATCTTTACCAACAAATTTTTCCTTCTACTTAAGGCATGGGTATGTGCAGGATCATGATGGGCCAAAAAGTGGCAATATTGTGGGTATTTGTAGGGTATGTGGCTAACGACCTTTTTTTTACCCAAAATTGATGAAATGAAAAGGGTTTTTAGAGGAGATTCTCAACTTTCCATCAATATAAATTATGCTTTAATTTGAATTTAATAAATAATTATTATTTATTTTCTATTAGAATTATGACTAAAGTCCTATCAATAGGTGATTGAAAACATCTATAAATTTCAAGCGATATCACATTTTTGAATCACGAGCATAAACATTCTATGCTTCACATAATATAGGATTAAAAAATAAAAATTAAATTTCATGAAGTTTTGACCAAGTTAAGGTGGTCGACATGAGGTTTTTATATTTTTTTAAAAGTTGTAATAAAAATTCAAAAATTAATTATTTACTTTGAAAAAAATTACAAAAAATGCATCACATCCGGACATGAGTCCTCTACTTATATATAAAATCTTATAAAAAAAATATTATCATTTTATTATGGTTAGGGGTGGACAAACACCTACTTCTTATTTTTTCCCTAAAATTTAAGTACTACTGCATTGAAATTTCAAATTTTCACCAAATAGATTTTATTTATTTTTAAATAAACCTAGTAGTTTAGAAACTACATTCAATTTTATACAGATTCTATTCTTACATTTTTTTAAATAATATAGATAACTTATTCAAATTTTTACGTCAAGTTGCCTAACACTGATTTTTCTAAATGTTTTGCCACTTAAGGGCCTCTTTTTTCCATGATGATCCTGCACATACCCGCATATGAAACTATTTTTTACCTTCCACTCCTGTGCTTCAAAAAAAAAGTATAACTCTCCCAAAACTCAACCCACTTTAAACTCTTTTAATTTAACTCTCCTTTACTATTGAGATACTACAAATCCTAGTGATCAGTATATAAAACAAAATTTTTGGCAACAAATAGTGTTTCCATTTCTTCAAAGCCTCAACTATAGCCTAAAACTCCTGATCATAGATAGAATATTTCTTCTTGGCATCATTCAACTTCTCACTAAAATAGGCAACAAGCTTACCTTCTTGACTCAAAACAACTCCTATGGCAATACCACTAGCATCACAATCTACTTGAAAGACCTTATTGAAATCTAGAAGTGCCAAAACAAGTTGCTCTATATTTTTCTTCTTCAACATATAAAAACTGTTTGCTGCTCATGTGGTCCACTTAAACTCTTTTCTATCCCCTCTCATTCCTTCAGTTAGAGGTGCACAAATACTACTAAAATTCTTAATAAAATTTATGTAAAAACTTGTTAGACCATGGAATAATCTTACCCGTGTAACATTCCTTGAGGTAGGCCATTCAATGATAGATTTCACCTTCTTTGGATCCATTTTAAGACCCTCTACTAAGACAAAAAATCCCAGATACACCAAATCTCTCTTCACAAAACTACATTTCTTCAAATTAATCAACAGTTTCTCCTCCCTTAGCTTCTCAAAAAAAATTCAGATATGCATCAAGTGCTCCTCCAATGTCTTACTGAAAACCAAAATATCATCCAAATAAAAAATAACAAATTTTCCTAAAAAATATTTCAATACCTCATTCATAATCTGCATAAACATGCTCGGTGCATTGGTTAGCACAAAAGGCATGACTAAGCACTCATACAAGCCCTCCTTGGTTTTAAAGGTTGTCTTCCATTCATCTCCTTCCCTAATCTAGATCTAGTGATATGCACTCTTCAAATCTATCTTTGTGAAGTACTCAGCTCCACTCAAACAATCCATAATGTCATCCATTCTCAACAATAGAAATCTATACTTGATGGTGATCTTGTTGATGGCTCTAGAATTTTTACACATCTTCCATTCCCCATCCTTATTTGGTGCTAGTATTGTAGGTACTACATAAGGAATCAAAATCTCTGTGTTCAATCCCTTCCACAACAACTCTTGCACTTGTCTGTTCAACTCTTCACTATATGCTAGAGTCATACGATGAGTTGCCTTATTTGGAAAACTAGCTCTAGGAATTAGGTCCATATGATGACTAGTCTTTCTTATGGGAAGAAATCCTTTAGGTACATTATAAAAAATAATAGCTTGAAACATCAATCAACAAATCTGAAACCTCTACAAATACCTCAGTAGTATCTTCTTTATCAACTCTAGGGATCAATGCAAACCACATATGCCCATGCTTCATACCTTCTAGGAACTTTCTTCCATCAACCAAAAAAATTCTTGCATTACTGCATACCTTTTCTTCTGCTTGTTAAAAGCACAAAGTTGTGTTACACTTTCAGCCAACTTATTAGCATAGTTGAATTTAAGTATTTCTAACTAAAAATCAATTTTGGTCAAACATATGATCTAGTAAGATTCATTCTAGCTAAGTTAGATGCTTCCACAACTTTTTCAAGTAAAATTGTTGGCTAAAAATATATGGAGCACCACTTTGAGTCCAATTTACCAAAAAAATATATATATATTTGAAAAACATTAAGTTTCAATTACTCCTGCTAATGTAAATAACATTTTAAAAAAAATATAAAAATACCCTTTTGTAGATCCATAAGTGTAGTTTTCAAAAATATAATTATTTTGTTAGTTTAATTATTTTTTATATTTTATTTTTATTTTTATTAAAAGTAGGTTATCAACACAAAATATTAGGTTGATTACTATGTCAAGGAAAAATACTAAAACTTATTTAAAAATTTAAAAAAACATGATGCACTAGATAAAAGAATCTATTTTAAGATGGTATAATTTTTTTTCCAATTTAGATAAATATTTAATATGAAAGTTGGCGTCTGATGAAAACAATCATTTTTTGATTCACACACATTTTAATATTTATTTAAAAATATATATTTATCAAAATTGGAAAAAAATATATCCATGCACTAAAATTTCAAGTTATAAATACATAAAAAATTTAAATGAAAAAAACAATTACTATAAAAAGTTTGATGTCCCATGCAACTTCATTTTTTAGTATTTTATCAACAACTAAATTATAGTTTTAATTTATTAAAAACTAGTTTAAAATAATTTTTTAATTTTTTGTTTTAAAATACAAATATAAAATATACTAAAAAATACATATTTTACAAGTTTACATCATTTAAAAATTAAAAACATATATGCCACCTTTTAGTTATTCAAGTTTAAAAATTGGATCACGATTGGCCAAGTGTTATGAGGGTTCCAATGCCAATTAGTTGGATGTATATTAGGGTGGGGAATCATTTCAATATAATCATGATGAACCCCATTCTTTGTCAAAGAATAGGTGTTGGCATGTCCATCATGTATCGCTCACCGGTCAAACTACCACTATCTACCTAACAACATATGATAAACACCCATAGGCATAATATCACACAATATCTCATCATGGTAATTTCCAATCTTGAAATTTACCAAAAATTGTTCATTTACCAAGGCTTTATGGTCCTTTTGCAAAAAAGAAATCTGGTATGGGTTCAAATGCCTTCTTCTCTCCAATCGCAACTTACTAACCATTTCTTTTGAAGCAAGGCTATCAACACTACCTCCATCAATAATAACATTGCAAAGTTTACCTTCACACTTACGTATAGTGCGAAACAAATTCTTCCTTTGGGTTGGTTCCTTCTCCTCATTGAGTAAGACTCTTTGAGTAATAAGAACCTCTCCTCTTTCTCCATCCTTAGAATGTGAAGACTCGACATCTTCATCTACATGCACAACTCATGCATTACCCTCAGGTCTTCTATTTGTACTTCCTTGATGTTGAGGTCACTCATAGGCTCTATGTCCTTCCTCTCCACACTGGAAATAGGTTCCATGAAAGCCTCCTCTTCCCGGTCCTCGTCCATATCTTTCTCTTCCTCTTTGGTCTCCATTATCCTTATCACGAGTGTGGTAGGTGTTATCTCCTTTATGGTTTCAGCTACTACTAGAGCCTCCACCCTTCTTTTGATCTTCATTTCGGCCTCCATATGACCGTCCACCAGTCTTACCTCCATGACCTCCACCTCATTGTTTGTTCTCAAACCTCTTGTTTAGTCATTCTTCAACCTTTAGAAAAAAATCATAAGCATCCTCAATGGTGGTCATTCTTACCAGTGCCAATTCTTCTTGTATGCTTAGCTTCAACCCATTAATATAACAAACAAATTTCTCTTTATTCACCTCAGAATGTTCTGTTCAAATCAGGACCTTGTGAAATTCCTCTGTGTATTCCTTCACCGTCCTTGTCCATTTCTTCAAACTTTGCATCTTCTTGAGCAGCTCCAATTCATAATTGAATGGAATAAATTGTTTCTTCAATTTTGACACCATTCTATCCCATCTAGAAATTTTATCTTTCCCTTGTCTTCCTCTTTCTAACTGGACCTCTTTCCACCATATACTGGCATGATCTTTCAATTTTGTCTTTGCAAACCTCACTTTGTGAGGATCTTCATTCTCCTCAAACTTGAAAAATTCCTCCATGTCATTGATCCAATCAATCAATTCTTTAGGATTCAAATTTCCACTAAAAGTTGAAACCTCCATTTTAGGTCTCTTCCCAATGCTCGATATAGCTCACAACAATCTTCTTTATCTAGGATCCATTGTGCCATGTTTTCTTCTTCCATTTCCTCTTGTGTTTCATCTTCATTGTCATCTCTGTCTCATTGCACATATCTTCTTCAAACCTCTTGTTTCAAGGTTTCTAATTGCCTTCTAGGGGCTCTGATTTCATCTCTTGGTGGATCTCTTCCTCCAACACCTCAACCTCTACCTTTGTCATACTAGGCAATTATTGGAAGTATCTTGAACTCAATCCACACTCATAGGTCCTACTACAGCTGCCTCATGTTTGGAACTTTGTTACAGGCTCAGGAACTCCTGCTCTGATACCACTTGATGAGGGCCACACAACCCAAAACCCACAGATACCAAAAAAGAAGATGTGAGACAAAAAATGACTCACTTTTAATTATTTTCAGAAAATGAATTACAGATTCAAAGCTTACATGCTACAACCTTATGGGCTTGATAGATTACAACAAAATCAACTCTAAAAAGAAAATCTACTATTTGGAGCCACAATTTACATTATCAGGGCCACCTCTACAACCCCTACATAACCCTTTTTATTTCCCCCTAATAACTGCCCTAGAATGTTCTAGAAATTTCAAATTTCCCCTTTTGTTTTAATGCCAAAAGTCCCACCATTTTTTTTTTGGCCTTGGAAGAAATTTTTAATGAAATTCACTTTTTAGAGGACCAACTTTGCGGGGTGATAACTTTTGATTCGAGTGTCCAATTTGCAATTATTGCATATCGTTGGAAACCTCTCAATGAGTTCTACTATGTGCTAATTAACTGTAGGCCAGTTTGGCCAATGTTTGAGCTAATTTGGGGCCTCTAAAGTTTTATATATGAATTTGAAGCTGCATTGGAGAAATTTTTTGAGATGGAAACTTTAATTTTTTCCCAACCCGTGTAGGGTATTGAGGTGCTTCTTTCATGAATGGAATTATTTTTTGCTCTACTCCTTGGGGTAAATTTTCACATCCATACGAGCTCATTTAGACCAACATACTAAAAATAGTAAGTCCTTGTTTTTTGCTATTTTTGATGCCTGATAGTCTTATACCCCATAAGTGTTACTATGGGACTCAAAACAACTAAAGAAAATAAAGAAAACAATTTTTTGGGTGATGCAAGATTGTCCTACACCATTGGATGTCTTGCATCAACAATGATGAAAAAAGGACCCAACTAATTAGGCTCAAACTTTCCTTTACTATCTTAATCTAGAAGATTCATTTTATTCTGCTTTAGGACAAGATCTCCTACCTGGAAAGACTGACATTTTATCTTTTTTGTTATAGCTTTGTCTCAATCAGTTTTGATATACCTACAAGTGATTGAGTGCATCAAGACGACGCTCGTATACGAATTCTAGCTCATTTAGCTGAGATATTCTATATTCTTCATTGGTGATTAGGTTTTTTAGTGACACTTGCAATGATGGGAGCTCAACCTCAATAGCCAAAATAGTTTATGATCCATAGACCAAGGAGAAAGGGGTTGCACCTATTGGTGTGTGGGTATTGGTTTGATAGACCCAAAGAGTGAGATTTAATTGTAGATGCTAGTCATGATCAACTTCATTGACTATTTTCTTCAATATTTTTAGGATGGCCTTGTTTGTAGCCTCAACTTGACTATTTTCTTGGGGATAATATAGGTTAGAGAATTGGTGTTGGATGTTAAATCTTTGACATAGCTCTTTTACATCCTAATTCTTAAAGGGTGTTTCATTGTCTGAGATCAGGGTTTGTAGAACACCATAATTGTAGATTAGGTCATTCAAGATAAACTTGGCAATTTTATTCCTTGTTATGTAGGTCATAAGAATGGCTTCAACCCACTTACTAAAGTACTCAGTGGCTATTATGATAAACTTGTGGCAATTGGATGAGGTTGGAGTGATCTTTCCTATGAGGTCAAGCCCCCACTGTGAGAAATTTCAAGGTGTGATCATTGGTTGCAACTCTTGAGTTAGAGCATGAATCAGATCCCCATGATGTTGACAATGGACACACTTTTTCACATAGTGATGAGCTTCTCTTTCTATGGTTGGCTAGTAGTACCCCACCCTCAACATTTTCTTAGCTAAAATGATATTGCTATAATGGGAACCACATATACCATCGTGAACTTCTGCTAAAGCATTCAAGGCTTCCTCTTGGTTAAGACATCATAGTAATGTCCCTTCAATGCTTTGACGATAAAGGGTATCATCTAGGATCATGAATCCAGATACCTTTTTAACAAAGGTCTTTTTAATGTTTGAGGTGATATTGGATGGGATAATTCATTTGCTTTGGTAGGTGAATATTTCATGATACTAAGGGGATCCAGGACTAACAATGACACACGTGAATTAGATTCTGAGATTTTGAAAGTTGGTATGAGAAGTTGTTCTACCAAGAATTCACATTGAAGGACATTGTTTGGCATGTCTAACAGTGATCCAATTATTCCCATGGCATCTGCTACTCTATTTTTTATGTGAGGAACCTGCTCAAAGGTTATATCTATGAAAAATTCCTTGAGACTCTCTACCATCTTCTTGTAAGGAGTAAGTTTTCATCCTTATTTTGGTAGTCATCATTGACTTGGTTGACAACCAGTTGTGAGTCTCCATATACTTTCATCTCCCTATCTACCACTGAACCACTATCCATAGACCTATGATTAGGGCTTCGTACTTAGCAATGTTGTTAGTACATGGAAATGATAGCATATATGAATTTTGAATGCAATCACCTTTAGGGGTGATTAAAATAATACCTACTCCTAATCCATGTTGGGTGAATGATCCATCAAAGTACATTTTCCACTAGGCTATAAGATTGATAAGGAACACTAATTCATTAGGGAATTCAGATATCAAGGGGTTCTCAGCATAGATAGGTGCATCTGCTAGTTGGTATGTGATCACTTGTTCTTTATTGCCTTACACTCTACATACTATATGTCAAATTTTGTTAAGATAATTACCCATTTGGCCATTCACCCAGTCAGAGTTGCTTTGGATAATAGGTATTTCAATGGATCAATCTTTGCAATGAGCTTGATTTGATGCGATAGCATGTAGTGTCTAAATTTTTGTGAAGCAAAAACCAATGCTAAGAATACTTTCTCAATGGATGAATAATTCATTTCATATCCCACCAAGGTTCTTTTGATGTAATAGATAGCCTTTTTGATAGGATGGAGGCGCATTGGATGAGACTCTCATAGTCCCATGCTCAAGTCTTCATTCTCAAGAACTTCTAGGTGACTCCTTCACCATAACCTTTAGGTCCTATCATAGGTATAGGCACCCCTGGTGTTACTGGCCAACCCCTCTATCAACATTCCTCCATACTACCAAGCAAATCTTGGTGCCTTGCCACTATCTCACCATTGACCCTTATTCTTCCCTAAAGGCAAAATCCTCTCAACATCCAATTTGATTCTTGCAGGGGTGTGTAAATGTTGTAATTTCTCCAAGGTAATCAATCTAGGGTGATGTAAATGTTGTAATTTCTCCAAGGTAATCAATCTAGGGTTCTTGTCTCATCACAAAACTCCAATTAACCATCGCTTTCCCAAAATCCCTTCCTAGGGTTAGAAAAGGCTACAAGCCTAGAGCCCCAATTAGGCCTCTTACCCAGGTAAATGGAAATTTCCTCCTAAACCCACCAAAATACCTAGGTTCTTTGCTTGGGATTGGTGGTTCCTATTCCCTCACCTTGAATATTTCTAGGGTTTTGAGTCAGCACTGCTCACACACTGCTCATACACAAAAATGGTCAAAACCCTAGGGTTTTTAAGCTTTTCTAGACTGATTTCAGACTATCAAAAATTTCTCCCACCAAATGAATTGATAGAACCTCCTCTTGACTACCATGCATTTCCAAGACCCTCAAAAAAATTCACCAAAAGGAATTTCTCCAAAATCTCAATTCCCCTGCAAGTTATCTATCTTTTTCTCCTGGTCTTCCCTAGCCGGACCCTGCCTAGCTCGCCTAGGGCATGACTTTGCTAGCATATCCTGAACTCCCACAAGCCCTAAAAACTATCATATTTACACTAAGGGAGCCTAGTGACTATTCCCAAAGGGCCATACAATTCGTATGGTGGGAAAGTGCTCTAGGACTCCATTCTCTTAAAACTCCCTGATTCATGCCAGAAAAAGACAGAAAACAAACTATTTACATTTATAAAAGATGAAAATGATTTATAAAAACAAATGGATGGCACACAAATCTTGCACAAAACTCACACTAAATTGTACAAAAAAAATAACAGTAAGTTTACTCCATTAAAGCACAATTTTGATGCAAAAATTAGAAAACTGCCTCTCAGAAAGTTGTTTCCTTCAACTTCAGAAAATGTTACCACAATAATAGTGCCTCCAACCCTAATTAATGGTTGAGCCATGTCTTAAATAGGCTTCCAAAAAAATTAAGCTCTCCTTGTAAAACCCATAGATGACCTAATGATGCAAAGTATAAAACCCACTGTGTTTTTCAATCTTTGGCAACTTTTTACCATTTAGCAAAATGAGCCTCTAAACTTATTGAAATCTTGAAAACCTCTTTCCCAAAGATCAAAAACAGCTCTAAGCTCAACACTAAAATGGTCTACATGACCTTATGACAACACAACAAAAATTAACCCTCTAGGTTTCTTCTTTACCTAAGAAACTGCCTGTTGTTCCTTAGGTGCTCCTGCACCACTTTTCCTTTTCATTTTTGTCATATTGTGCTAGAAGAGATCCTAGTGTTGCTGATGTTGCTGAGATATACATGGTAAATGGTTTGTTTGGTATTGGTGGAATAAGAACTAGAGGTATTAATAAGTAGTCCTTGATTTGCTGGAAAGCTTTATCGCACTTCTCATCCCACTTTCAAGTTATTCCTTTATGGAGAAGATGTGAAAAAGGGTGGATTTTATCTACTAGCTACACTATGAACCTTCAGATGGATTACAATATTCATTGTAATCCCCTCATTTGCTTCAATGTTTACAATGTTTCCGTGTCGAGGATGGATTTTACCTTTTCTAGACCAATTTTTATCCCTCTTTGTGAGATGATATAGCCAAGAAGTTTCCTTAATGTGACCCCAAAGTCACTCTTTTGGATTTAGCTGTACCTTGTACTCTTCAAGTTTATCGAAGATGGGTCCTAAGACTTCTATGTGCTCACTTATTTTCTTTGATTTTTCCAAAATATCATCCACATAATCTTTGTTTGTTTTGTGGATCATGTCATGAAAGATGAGGGTCATTTCTTTTTGATAGGTTTCCCCTGCATTCTTCAACCCAAATGGCATCATGTTCCAATAATAGGTTCCCCATGGACATGTGAATGCAGTTTTATGTTGATCCTCCTTGGCGATCATAATTTGATCATTTCCTAATAAGCCATCCATGAGTGACAACATTTCATTCCTAGTTGTTAAGTCCACAATGAGGTCAATGTTAGGAAGAGGGAAATCATCCTTTCACCACACTTTATTCAAGTCTCTAAAATTAGTGTATATTCTAATGACCCCAGTGGGTTTGGAGATTGGTACTAGGTTTCAAACCCACTCAAGATAATCTATTGGTCAGATGAATCCAACATCAAGAATCTTTTGTAACTCGAGTTTCACCAAGAGTGCTATTTGAGGGCACATCTTTCATAATTTCTACTTTACTAGCTTGGCTTCAGGATAGACTGCTAAGTGATGCACAACCACTTCTAGATCAAGCCCACTTCTTGGGTGCCTATATTCCTACATTTACTTGAGTATCCTTTTCTACTAGAACTGCTAACTTGTATAAATTCATTACACTAAGGGGGAGATTGAATCCCTCATCCTTGGGTTCCTCAGAGAGGTTTTCACCTTTGGATGCATCCTTTGTTTTTACTATTTTAGAATGAGAGAGTGCCACAATGTGGTTTTCACTCAAATATTTGCATGTCAATTGAATTTCATCAATTTTGTCACTAAAGGATTCAATCATCTCCCCATAGTATTTTCCTATGTCTAGATCTATGTCAAAACCTACCTTGTGATCTACCCATGGTAAGTTTTCATGGAGTCCCATGAATTCTAAGATTGCTTCATCCTTTTCAAATAAATCAAGAATTGATGGTCCATGTTGGTCCAAGTCAATAAGTTGTAGGTATAGTAGGTGTATTTCAATTGGTTGATTGCTTGGAGTGAAGGATGTTATGGATATCATGAAGAGGGAGTTATTCTCAAATAGGTTAGAAAAATAAAGGGGGAAGTCATCTAAAGGTCATATCACATGATGTAGGTAACCGAGAGGAAGCCTCAACCTATTTAGTGGAAGTAACTTTGTCAGTAAGGGTGACCTTGCTAGTAGTATTACCTAGGCCAAGATTCTTTAGGAATTTCTCAAGAATGATAGGTTCTAGCAAACCATTGTCATTTTTTCCCAATTTCTCATTCTTGGTATAGCCCCATCCCTTCATTAGCTGTAACCCTTTATTGTCATCTTCCATGGGAAGATTAGGAACAAGTGGTTCATCTTGATAGAGGAGTTTAGAGAAATCTTCCTCACTAACATCTTCTTGGTTCAAATCTCCCCACTTGGTGAAGGTGGTAGCTTCCATCTTGATTGTCTTGGGAATTTTATTGCTAGTTGTGGGTTTCCCATGGGATTTAGGAGAAAGAGGTAGCTCTCATAATACAAAGGTATCCTTCATTAGTTTATAGTTCCCACAACTATCATCTTGGATCACTGCTTTGATGTCAAGAATTTTGTGCAAAATGGGGGTTTTCATTGTTGAGGTACATGTAAGGGATGATGGGTCAACAAATGAGGTAGATGGTGTAGGCCCTTCATCATTCTTGGGTATTTGGGGGATTTTATAGAACTTAGCTTCAAGGTTCTTGCAGTAGTAAAAGGGCTCAGGATCACCATGGATGGTAATTTATTTTCCCTCAGAGGGAAATTTTACACATTGATGATACGCCAAGGTTACAACTTTTAAGGCATGAATCCACAGTTGGCCAAATAAGATGTTCTACGAAAGATCAAGGTCTAATACTTGGGATGTAGTTTTTGCTATGATAGGTCCTATTTGGATGGGTAATGCAATGATTCCTTGTGATACCTACTTTTGGCTTTCATATGCTCTGATGGTGGTTCTCTTTGCTTTCTCAATAGTATCCTCTGAATAGCCTAGGTGCTTGATCAACTGAAAGGTACAAATGTCTAGACTAGCACCTCCATCTACTAAGACTCTTTTGACCTTGTTTTTTGTGAATGATAACCTCAAGGTGTAAATAATGGTTATGAGATGGTTGTGATGGTAGGTTCTATTCTGAGAAGGTGAGAAGGTGATTTGTAATATGCCCTACCATAGCTTGAAACTAATCTATATCAATATCCTCAAGGATGGATAACTCTGAAAAAGCTTTCTCTAAGATTTCCCTATGTGTGGGTGATAGCCTCAATATTTCTAAAATTTATACCTATGCAGGGGTCTTCTTAAGTTGATCTAGGAGATTTTACTTACTGGGATTTGATGTTGGAAAAGTAGGTTGTGCCCTAGATTGAGATGGGACTCCTTGTATGGTGATTTTACCACTTTGTGTGGTGACTCTACACTATGTACTAGGCCCTTTGATGGTTATGAAAGTGATGACACTATCCTAGGAACCAACTATATTGGAATAGGTATGCTACACATTTGTGTAATCCTTGGATTTTCTATTATTGTTCCCTTTGTTATGATCTGGAATAGGGTTCTTGTATATCTTAAGATCCTAATTCTTGGGTTGTACCTCAACAGATATGGTATCATTCTCTATAAGGTATTGGATAATTCTTTTAAGCCTCATACAATTTTCCATTTTATGTCCTTTGATCTTTTGAAAATCACAAAGGTCATTCTCGTTGTACCAGGATGGTTTCTCTTGTGGTTCTTGGTAGTTTTCAAACTTAGGAATAGTTATTAAGTTTGAATCTACCAATTTCTTCATGATTGTTTTGATGGGTTTAGATAACTGTGTATACTTGTGTTTAAGATAGTTGTTCTTGTTAGGGGTTCACCTTTGTTGTGATTCGGTGTTGTTGATATGATTATTTTGAGGGGGTGTTGTTTGTTGCATAGTTGGTTGAATGTTAGTAACTTGGTTGTTGTTTGGCCTAGGAGCACTTAGGATCAACTTAACATCTACCACACCATCATTCATTACATTCTTGTTCTTATCCCAGACACAAGGCTTGTCATTTGAACTAGTTGATGGGTGGTTATCTTTGTAAGCTTGGGTATTCCCTTGTGAGATTAGAGCTCTTTCGATGTTAAGGGATATAGGGAAAAGCTTGTCATAAGATGTGATGCATTACATTTTCAAGTGGAAGGATAGATTTGGATCTATATTTTCTATGATAATCCCCACTTGTTGTTCATCGGGAAGAGGCCATTTTCTCTTACTAGCTCTTTTTCTCCATCGTTGTAAGAAATTATCAAAATTTTCTCCTTTGTTTTGTGTGACAGTGTACAACTCTTCTAGGATTATGTCCATGTCAAGATTAAAGGAGAAGCGATCGATGATTTTTTTTTTAATTTCTTGAAAAGTTTTGATACTGGGAGTTAGATGAGAAAACCAATCCATAGCAGGACCAATTAGACTTTGGGGGAAGATTCACATTAAATAAGAATAATTGTAAGAAACCTCCATACAAATAATGTTAAATTATTTGACATGGTCCATAGGAATTCCTCTCCCTTTGTATTAATCAAATTTGGGGATTTCAAAGCCAGGAGGGAATGATACCATTGTGATGTTTTGATCAAATGGATAGGGAGATAGGTTATGTGTATGGGGCTTCTTTATATTTCCCATTCGAAGGTCCTTCATTTCTTATGACAATGCCTTAAGTTGTGATGCTAGATTATCTTGTGGGTTTGGTAGAGGAACATACGGTTAGATGATGGAGGAGTTCTAGTATGATAAGGTATTGTATGAGGTGTATGGTGGTGTGAAATTCTATGAAGGTGATTGCGGTATTGATGTATATGTTCCTAGCATGTTTTTATTGAAGATGTTTTGTTGAGGATTATAATAGGAACTTTTTTTTGTGCATACTATTGAGCTAGTAAGGCTTGTTGTTGAGCTTGTTGTTGTTGTTGTGCCACTAGGACTTGTTGTCGGGTCTGTTGTTGTTGTTGTTCTACTAAGGCTACTTGATGGGATTGATGTCGTTGTTGTGCTAAGGGTGCTTGTTGTGCTATTAGGACTACTTTGTATTGTTGTTGTTGTTGTTGTTTTTGTGCTACTAGGGCCACTTGTTTTTGTTGTTGTTGTGTTGCTAGGGCTACTTGTTATTTTTTCTCCTACTATTGTGCTACTACGATTGGTTGCTTTTGTTGTTCTTGTTGTAAGGCTTGTTGATATGCTTGTTGGGCTTGTTACAAAGCTAAGGCATTCACTTGTAGTGTAGAATCAGGTGGTTGTTGAGACATCTATGATGGGTTTTGAGTGGAAATGTTTTGAGTGGGTAGCGGGTTGGTGATGAGAGGTTGGGGGTTCCCTTGGTTCAAAATTCCTTATAAGATACTAGATTGAGGTGGGGAATGTAAGTTTGAGATCCCATTTGATTTTTCCTGGTGAAGGGGATTGTGGGGAAAGATGAAGATGGTGCAATTATATTGTGCGATGGGAATGACACACTAGGACCTTGAGTCCATTGATTAAAAAGGTTTCCTAGTCCCATGTCTTGAGGATTTCCTTGTGTCAGGGGTGTAGACAAGTTATTACCTAGGTTTATGGGATTTGTTACTAAGGGATTTTTTTGAGATGGGTTGATAATGATGGGATAGATGTGTTTTGAACCACCATTGTGTTTGATGTATCCATGAGAGGTTTGGATGAAGATGTCCCTATGGTGTTAAAGGCTGATTTTGTATGATGGTATTTCCTTTCCCTTTTGGGTCTAGTTCATCTGCACTACCTTGCGTGATGTTGGGAACACTTGTGGTACTCATGGGTATGGATGAAGAGTGTCCTTGAAATGTTGAAGTTGTTTTTGAATAATGAAGGGTAAGGGATTTATATGGCTATTTGGGATCTTCGAGAATGGGAGGAGCACCAAAGGTAGGTGTCCAAATGTTTTTTTTGGGATGGAGGATCAGTATTGAGGGTACCCACAAGTGTGTTTCTTTCAAATGGAAGAGTATGACTAAAGTTTTTAGCAATACTAGGTGTTGATGTTTGATTTATCCCTAGGGATGGAGTTGTGAAGCCTTGTGTCAAATTTTGTTCAAAAAATGATGGGGAGATTGGAGCTACACTTCCCAAGGATTGATGCTCCATGATTTCCTCCCTAGTTAGTTCAAATGGATTGTTCATGATATGTTATATCTCATATGGCCTTGATGGGGATGATGGTTGTTGTGATGGGGTAACTGGAATCCTTGGATCAAATTCTAGTGGATTCTGATCACTTGAGGTAAATGTTACTTTGGTTTTCTCCATGATTCTCTTCTGTTGTGATCTTGTCTTTACCATAAATTTTGTGTTACCTTTGGAAGAGTTGTGTTGAGATTTTTAGTGTTTGAACTCTCTAGTTAACTCAAATATAGGTAAAAGGGACACTCTAAGTCTTTTTGGAGAAATTATGACAATGGGGGATGAAAAGGTGGATGATGTGGAGAGTGATCTTTGCAAACATTTTGGGACAACATTTTTGAATTAAGTTTGATGTTTTGATGTTAAGATAAAGGATGTTTATGAACTTGGAAATATTTAGGGTAGACTTGTGACCTTCAGGATAATCTAGTTCAATGATGATAACTAACTTACCTAAATGCATGGAAAAGGATTCATTTCATATACAAAGTAGCTAAGTTAGGAGTTTGATTAGATAGATGTTTTAAGTCAATAAGTGTTGGTGTATTTGAAATTTTTTCAAAGTTTGGTGAAGTGAAGGATGAAATTTTATGGAGGAGTGAATGAAGTGTTTGAACCAATGTTGAGTTAAAGTGAACCTTTGTTTGATAAGACCAAGGTAGTAAAAAATACGCTAAACCTCTAAAGTTTTAAAATCCTAAAGACCCAATGTTTTTCGATAGGTTGATTATCATGAAAAAGACTTGGATTTTGACCCATAAAGAACATATACTTGTTTGGATGTTTCCTTAGTGCACATTCATAAAAGATTATTAATAACTAGTTTTTGTTTTGGTAGAGTGCCAAAATGTGGTCTTTGATTGCTTTTGAACTACGATGCCTAAGTTTGAAGTGATGACTTGTAGAACTTATTTTGGGGATTTTGATTTTGCGTGAAATAATTTAGAGAAGTCTATATCTATAGAAGAAAAGAGGATATTTATTGCCAAACAGGTGGTGGTAATATGGGCCTTCTAGCCTCAATATTGGTTTGTTTCTCTTCTTCATCTAAGATATTTGTAGTGTTTCTCCAATGATTGGGTGTTTATTTTGTTTCAAAGGTGAAGCTTTTCAAACTACTAATGATATCAATTTATTCTCCGTTAATGAGTTCAAAGTTTGGTTGAATGATAACACCTTAAAGATCAAGTTTTTCAATGGAAGCAATTGTCCTACAAATAGTCATGTGGGGTTTTAATTGACAATTTATCTTGCTTAAGTGAATTTATTTTACCACAAACACTTGTCTTGATTATGTTTTCAAACTAAATGTTTATGTCATAAACATCATAAATTTCACAATATCCATTTTGTGAAACTCATGAGGTTAAAGACATAGTTTCTTATGTTAACTTTAGAAAATATGGATTAAGATATAATTCAAGATATTTAGAAATCTATAAGGATAGAAATCCTTAGGACAAGCCTTAATATCAAGGCTATTTCAAAAGGTATCCATATTTAGACCAAAGGGTTTTAAATTTTGAGGAAGATTGTGAATGTTTGTTTGTAATTTTTTGGAACCAAGAAAAGTATTAAACTGACTCACAAGCATCTAGAATCCTAGGTTGAAATGGCCATACTTGTTGAATCCCCACTCGTATTTATCCAAGCACTAAGACAATGCGAATAGTTAGAGATTTGGTGAGACTAGCTCCCCTCCATAACACACACTTCTCGGGACCACCAAATCTCAAAATCCTAGATATTCTAAGATCCTGAGTATTTTTCTGTTTCAACAATGAATATTACAAATGTAGGGCAGCTTCAAAATGACCGTTCTCAAATCAACAAGCATTAAATTTTTTTGGTAACTAAAAAATTTGGTTCTTAGTAACAAATCAAGAACACCCATCCATATACACACCCGCTTTTCCAATTAAGGCTCTTACTATTGTTCCCGTTCTACTTAAGGAATGGTAATAGATGCACTATTTTATACAGTCCATGATAGAAGGTACTTTCTCATGATTTCCCAGCCTTTAATATAGCCTTCTCATAATCATTCTTGGAAGAACTTGCCTATGAGTTTCCCATTGTGGGGTGTATCTCATAGTAAGTACTCTCTTAAGGGTGACACAAAGCATAAAAGTGTACTTAAGTATTTATTTTCACCTAAGATCACACGAAATGCAAGGGGATTGGATACGTACTATAAGTGCACAAAAACAACAAATTACACTTAGAGCATTTCTCTTCACCCAAAATCACACGAAGCATAAGGGGATTTGATATGGACCAAAGTGTGTCATAGAAAAACAAACACTCATTCATTTTACTAACTAAAGCTAAGATGAATTCATTTTATTCACCAAATGAAATCTTAAGTTGCTTTGTTCAATTTTAAACCCAAAAGACAATGATGAAATGAGGGTTCAATTTTAGTCTCATTCGAGCATTCATTTTAAACCCAAATGAAATTTAGTGAGATCTTAAAGCATAAAATTAAAAGCATAAGAAATTGGGTTATAATTTCCCCAAAGCGTTAAACACTTGTTACAATCATAAGATCTTAAGATGAGAATGGTTCTTCACTTTAGCTTTGTGTTTTCCAATCCTACAAAACCCCATTAGTCTAAAAACCATAACAATGTTAGAGACATATTAGTAAACTAATGAATTGAAAAAATTAAAATACATGCTAAAAATGATCATTAAATTTCTTACTAATATTGGGTGTCATTCATGATATTATTGCTCAGGTGAAGTTGGGTGTGGCTTTGTAGAGAAAACAATGAGCACAATAGCATCACCATTTGGTCGAGCGCCATTGTTTACAAAACATTGATACCTCTAAAAATTATTAGCATTGGAATTTCCTTAATCAACATCAGTGTATTTAATAGGAATCACTATTTTAGATGACAATAGCATCATTGTATGCGGACACCCTACAATGGTATCACTGAAATTGTGTTGGGTGTTGCTATTTCCTGTAAAAATCAAAACAAACAGAATTCAAGATAGAAATTGATTAAATTTGATTGGTTTTTCCCTCCTTCAAGTACCAAAATGTGATTGGGGATATTAGTATGCATCAATTACGCTTGATCCATGAAGAATCGAAGCATAATGAACTAATACTCAATCTAAATAGGATCAATCAAATTGAAGTTAAAAACAAAACATTCATCAAATAAAAACATTCTAAATTATGAAAACATTTAAAATGTATACTCTAACCCATTCAAAACTTATCCCATTTTGGGAGAAGTTTCGTGTTGATGTGGAATGATGACCCTTTCCCAATCTTGTGATCAACGAGCTTGTTTCAATCGATTATATTGAAGAGAATCGATGAAAGGGTTGTGAGATGTGAATGGAAACATGATTTATGATAAAAAAAAGTATGATGCAAAAGTTAATCTAACATTATTTTATGCTAAAAGATGTAGATATGCAATTGCTAATTTAATCTAAATGAGATTTAAACTAAAAAGATTCAAACTATAATTATCTAATTAGTTAAATGGATGGATTATGGAAGGCATTAATGGAAGCTAAGATATGATGTAACTAATTTAAAATAAAATATGCTAAATGTGTGCAAAGTATGAGTGTGAGTGTGAGTGATTTCATCAACATAAGTTTTCTCTTAAAAATGGATCCATTTGTCTCCAAATAGTGATCTATTTATAGGAAAGCAAATGAGAAATAGAGGGTTGAGATTGAAAAAGCTAATCAATGTTCAATGAAATGAGGAAATTGGAGGCATAGATCATAGATTCTAATCAACATGTGAGAATGCAAGATGATATTTAATCAAGGGTTCTCATTCCTTCAAACAAGGAAAATTTTTACCTATACAAGAGGTCATAAGTTAACTTGCACAAGAAGTCACAAGTTAACTTGCATATGAAGCTAAGTTAGAATATTCCATTTTTCAAATGATTGAGGAGAAAAGAATATTATTTGGAATATTCTCATGGGTGAGGGAAAAGGATATTTTGAAAATTAGAAAAAAATTAATTGTGAAAAAGGGGACAAAATATTCCCCTTTTGGAGGAATGTGCAAAGAAGGAATATTCCCTTGGAATATTTCCTTGCAAGTGGGAGGGAAGTTAGATTAGTTAATAACTGATAATTAAACAATGTTAATCATACAATTAGGGGGATTAGAAGAATTAGATGATATTCATTAATTTAAATCATTTAATGAATGGGGAAAGGTGAAATGACATTTAGTTAAATAACTTAGGGTTATTTAATTAAATAAAAAGACATAGGGAATTGAATTAAATAGTTTGACTTATTTAATTTAATGAGACAAAATGTTATCATGAAAATGGGTGAATTAACCTGATTAAATTAATTAGGTTAATAGGTGCAAATGAGAAAATTAATTAAATAGCTAGGCTAATTTAATCAATCAAGTGAAAAGAGGATGGGTTTTAAGAGGAAATGATGTTAGTATACCTAATTTGAGTGCATGATATCATTCAGGACATTTTCTAGTGTCTACGCCTATCATAGGCCCATTGCTATAAAGAAAATTTGACATTTACCTTGTCATTTCCACAATAGTCCTCGTCATTTTGGTGTAACCTTTAAACTCACTTGTCTAGTTTAAAGCTCACCTTATCAAATCTGTCACTTGTCATCTACTCCTTAAGGTCATTGAAAATCTTACTTAGATACATTGGACTATCATAGGTTGGCTAGTAACTCTTTCCTTAGTCTCACAAAAGGTACCTAACCACAAATTTAGCTATCCATACCATAACCATCTCATTTTCATATCATACTTTTCATTACCCCATTGGCATCATTACACACCTTAGACTTAGATCACCTCTTAACATATACACCCTCCCTTTTTCAAGTCTTTTATGGTTGAAACAAGATCGTAAAAGAAAAGAAAGGAAATTGAATTTTTCGAGAACAATGATGACAATGACCTTTTTAATCAAACAAGGAACATGAGCTTTGGCTCTTCCTCAAATGAACCACCTAATAAAAACACTCCCTTCAAAAATTACAACATCCATAACAATCCTCTCTCAAAGGATCAACTAGAGGTTACTTCCCAAGACCCCAATGTGGCTAAATTTGTGGACAATATGGTAGATTTAGACCCTCAGAGGTATTTAGCCAAACTCTTATGTAGTGGAGCAAAATGACCCCTCGATTTGATGTAAATACACTCTAACAAGAATTTTCACCAAATAAAAAAAGTCAAGGATAAGACATGACTACCTATAGTGGTTCCATGATCCCACAATTAATTATTTCTATGCCACAAGGGGGTGCAACTCCCTCTTACAACATAATTCATACATTTTTATTTGGCACACATTCCATGATGCAATCCATGTTACAACCTTTTAGCCATACTTCCAATCCATTTAGTGCCTTGAACACTACACCATCAAACCCATTTAGTACCATCAAAACTACATTTTCAAACCCATTTGGGACACCCAATGCAATGAACACCATGTCTTTCAATACCTTTGGAAAAAATAAGAAGACAAGAATCCACATTCATGGGACCAACACCAACACTAGTACTACCCAAGGTCCTAACACAAGTGTCCCTCAAACAAATACTCAATATTACTCCCAATTTAACACCCAATTCAAACAAGGTCCAAAGAGTTAAAATATTTTCTAAACACGATCTTACACCTTACACATTCCAACTCACACTAGGGTGATCCCACAATACTGGTTTACAATATCCAGGAGATCCTAATGTTTGTTGAAATCACATATTTTTAGAAATTATAATGATTTAATCCTTGAAAAGTTCCATTTAAAGGATTCCAATTGAAGAGGGTTTGATCAAACTACCTTAGATTAAACTCCCTTGGATAGAACCCTGCTAGTTTTAACCCATACCTATAACGGAGTCTCCTTTACACCTATCAAAATGCTGATAAACAACCACTTTTGATTTACCTTTTGGGGGATCAAATGAATTCATTTAAATTTTATTTTTGTAAGTGTGTAGTCCTTATTATAAACTTCCCAAAAAGTATAATTTTAAATAAATTAAATTTTATTATTATATTTCTTTTTTATTTCTTATGAATGTAGGTTTTTCATCAAAATTAAAGCTCTCTATTCTACACATGTGGAAAAATAGTAGATTATAAAAAAAAACAAATTGAAAATATTAGTGCACTAGATATTGAAGTCCTTGATCCAGAAAAAAAAATTGAATTTCGATCTACATACAAAAAAAGTTATGTTGTATACAGTCTGCGTATATCTAAATTGTAATTGGTTTGAATTTGAAACTTGATTAAGGAAAAAATATTCAATAAAACACTATGAAACCAAATGAAAGTGATAGATATCATAGTTACAAATCTAAATTTAAGAAAAAATAATAATTTTATCCTTCATGGAAAAAAAATATGTTGTATACAGTGAGCTCCTTAAAAAATGGTGTTTACTGAAAAAAACTAGTTTTTGAACGAGATGCAAAAAAAAGTATAATATTTAGAATCTACAGAAAAAATGTCACAAATCACTAGTTTGCATCATCTTCAAATTCCTCATGTTTTAGCCACTATAGGTGCCCAAATGTGAAGATTTAGTTAGAAAAAATAGTTTCAGTGTCTATTTTGGACAAAAATTGTAAACTAGTATTATGGGATCACCCACCACTCCCATTCCTCAAATTAAAATTCCAACTTGAACTTACATTACATATATTTCAAACCAAATCCCATCCTTCACTCATAACATTCCAACACAAAACAACATTAATTCATCCCTTCAACATGCTGGATTAAACAAAATATGAACATTGGGCCTTACCAAAATGCAATTGCAAATGTCGTGGATACAACTCCTACACCATATGATGTCCTAGCCACTCAAATGATAGCTTTACAAAAAAAGGTAGAGACTATGACATTGTCAAATAAGAAAACTTATTCTACTCAAAACCTATGTCCATACCCTTTGATAGGACATTATACATGCCTCCTCTTCCTCCTCATTATGTCATGTTGAATTTACCAAAATATAGAGGAAAAGGAAACCCCATTGAGCATGTGAGAGAATTCCATACATCCCTAATCGATATAGATTTTGAATAGACATACCTAATGAGACTATTTGCTAGAAGTCTCACAGGACAAGCCCTAGAATGGTTAGCCCATCTATCAACTAGCATTCGAACATGTGATGAACTTGCTGACAAGTTTATCACCCACTTCACCTTCAACATTGAAAATGACATAAATATCACTACCTTATGTAATACTAAAAGAGAATAGGGTGAATCCTTCATAACATACTTCCAAAGATGAAGGAGCTTGGCCAGCCATTGTCATGTTGACATTCCCGAGAAATAGAAAATTGTCATGTTCATCAAAAATATGATCACAAAATTAAAGTATTCACTGCAAACCTATTGGTGCACAACATTTTTAGACCTTGTAGAAAAAGGGACCATCCTTGAGAAATCTCTCATTTCCAAAGGAGAAAGAAAATATTACACCAAAACAAAAACTACCCAAAACACTTCAAATGATAAAAACAAATATTGGGCTCAAAAAAAGAATGTCACTAATGACGAAGTTGCCGATGCAAAATAAATCCATGTTGGTCCTACACTTACACTCAAAGGACCTAACACACTGCACAACCCACCACAATAAATGGCGAATTCCCTTCAGAACATGCAAGGAAAAACACCTCAGAGATAATTCCCTAAAAGATGCAAGTACACTCCCTTAGGGGAGCCTATTGAATCTGTCCTCAAACAAATCTTGCAATCTAGGGTCATTAGAATTCGTGAGGTGAAACCATGTGATCCAAGGTAATTCAATCCTTCATGGTGGGACGACAATGCCTTTTATGACTTTCATCGTGCCAAAGGGCATTCCACATCATCATTTAAACAAATGAAAAATATCATCCAATATCTCATATAAAATGATACCATAGCGATCAATGGAAAACAACCAACTTCCAATAGCGATCACAAGGTTTTTACAGATCCGTTGCATGACCATGGAAAAGGAATGGCCTCCAATTTGGGTAATAAGACCAATAATTCATCCAATTACACTAATCCCAAATATGACTATACTTCCATAGTCAATCACATTTGAGCTTCCAATGATCATATCAATACCAAATTACCATTAATAAATAGCCTAAATGTGTGGTTAATAGTCATCAAACTAGGGTGGCTATACAAGGTGCTTCCCAAAAGTAGCAGCAACCAAAGTATCAATATAATCTACTTGACCATTTGGGGAAGACACCCACACAAATCTCTATCCTTGAGTTGTTGTGCATATCACTAGAACATTGAGCCATTCTTGAAAATACATTGCAAAACACTATCGTACTCACCGAACTAGATGCCAATCATTTCCAAGAAATTCTAGGCTACTTGGCTAACACCCATCACGTCACCTTCTTAGATCAAGATTGTGCATCCCAAAATTCCACCCTTAATGATCACTTACACTTGGAACTTTTCATCCACAAACACAAAGTCAGATTATTTTTGATAGACGGTGGAGCAAGATTGAATATTTTCACCTTAAAACTAGTTAAGGCATTGGGATTTTCTGAAGTTTGTTTAGATACAATCAAGAGCATTGTCATAAAAGCTTAGGATGATGAACACTCTTCCAATGGTATTATAACTATGCCAACCAGAGTTGGACTAGAAATGATGGACACTACACTCCAAGTCTTGGATCTTGACCTTCCATATAACCTCCTCCTTGGCCGACCATGGATCCATGCCATGAAGGCCATACCTTCCACTTATCACCAGTGCCTCAAATTCCCATACAATGGAATTGAAATTACAATAGAGCTATGGTGACCCCGACCCATTCCAATACTACAATAACCTAAAGGGGATCACCAAACAAAAAGTTCTTGTCAATCAAGAGGACTCATTATCATCTCACTACATTGATCCTTCCACCCTATCTAAGGAATCCACTTCCAAGGCTCCATCTTTTGATCCCAAAATCAATATCCAAGACAAGGGGTGTGGTGAGTATCACATGAAGACATCTTACTATGTCAACAAAATTACATACCCAAAGATGTATGGAAAACAACCAACAAACAATATACAGTGTAAGGTCACTATTCATATCCCTCCCATGACTACTTTCACAAAGTGGGGAGAGCTAAGAAAGGAAAAAATCAATGAAGAAGATGTGACCTTATGGCTGTATAGAGAAGAAGAAGCTATTATATCTAAGTAGGTATACATTAAACAATATGAAAAAGGTTTTAAAATCATGCATAAAAAAGGCTATGATGGAAATAGCAGACTTGGCTTGAAAAAAGTGGGATGAAAAAACCTGTGATAGTATTTAAATAGCTAAAAGGCTTGGGGCTAGGGTTTGAACCTATAAAGATTGGTGTTTCTAGTACCAAGGTACTTTCAACCAAGGAAGAGAGTGCTTTTGATAATATTGAGACATCAAAGATGCCTAAAAACCTTGAACCATCTAAAATATGTGACAATGACTATATCGAGACTAACTCTAATGACTATGAATGGGACTCCCTTGGCTACAACAAATTTACGATATAGCCAAGATGCTTACTAAAATTGACCTCTTAGAAACTATGAACAAAGACCCTAATGGTACCTCTATCTTTACCTTGTGTAATTTAAACCATGACGCTTCTAATGATGGCATTCCCTTAGTCTACCCCCAATTGATCGATTAACACCAACAAGGACCACCCATCTTATACATATTTGAGAATGACGAAGCTATCACTGAGTTCATGGAGTTACGAGAAGGAATTCATAGTGGAGATCACAAAGTGGGATTTACCATTGATTTGGATCACACATCCTTCTTTGGGGAGTCTTTCCACCCCTCTAGTCAGAAAAGTAAAAATGATAAAACAAAAAATGATGGGTCTCTAGGTGAAAACCACAAGGCACCTTTTGACCAAGAAAAAGTGAAAAGAAAGAATGTATTTGAGGGTGAAAACCTCTTTGAGGCACCCAAGGATCGAGGGTTGGAAATTCTTCCCCTTAAACTAGAGAAGTTTCCAATGATTATCATAGAATCTATGGAAATCAACATTGGCACAGATGAAAATCCTAAAATTATTCACTTTGCAACATCCCTAGTAGAGTCAAAGTAGCCTGAATTCCAAAACTTCTTTGCAAAACAATGGGTCAACTTCACTTGGTCTTATGCCAACATACCTGGGTTGGATCCAAACTTAGTCTTGCACCACTTACCACTATTTCCTAATGCAAAACCTATCAAAAAAAAGATCATAAAAATGCACCCTTAGACTACTTTATTAGTCAAGGATGAGTTGAAGAAATTGTTAGATGTCGTCTTTATAAGATCTATTGACTATGTAGAGTGGATTTCCAACCTTGTACCAATGAAAAAACTGATAGGTGGGATCCACATTTGGAAAAAAAATTGAGACTTAAATAAGGCATGCCTAAAGGATTATTTTCCCTTGCCAAACATTGACATAATCATGGACTTGATAGCTGGCTATGAGATGTTTCCCCTCATGGATGGCTTCTTAGGGTATAATAAAATTAGAATAGCTCTTGAAGAACAAAATAAGACAACCTTTACATGTACATGGGGAACATATTGTTGTAATGTCATGCCTTTTGGGCTGAAGAATGTAGTAGCCACATAGAAACATGCTATGACAATGATCTTTCATCACCTCATGCATACACTGATGATTATGTAGATGACTTGCTTGTAAAATACTTGACATGAGGTGACCACTTGAGAGTCCTAGACAAAAATTTTAAAAGGCTGGAAGAATACAAAGTGAGATTGAATCCTAAGAAGTGTGTCTTTAGAGTGATGTCAGGAAAAATCATAGGTTACATTATTTCTAGACGAGGCATTGAAGATGAATCAAAAAATTCAAAGCTATAATAGTCATGCCTCTACCTATCCACACAAGTCAGATTTGCACACTTCAAGGAAGAATCCAATATATTAGATGGCTCATAGCATAATTGGATGACAAAATAAAACTATTCCAATATTTCACTAGAAAAGGTGTACCAATTGTATGGACAGATAATTGTCAATAGACCTTTCAATAGATTAAGTATTACTTGCTAGCACGACCAATTCTAATGCCACTTGTCGATGGGAGACCTCTCATCTTATACATATCAGCCACACCTTGGTTGGTTATGAGCTTAATTATAGTTCCATAGAACATGCATGTCTTGTGGTAGTCTTTGCTACCCAACGACTTAGAAAATACATGTTGAATCACCAAAGAAAGATTATTTCCAAGATAGACCCACTAAAATATCTTCTCAATAAATCAACCTTACCAAGATGACTCAAAAATTGGGTCATGATCCTTAGTGAATATGATATTCAATATGTCAAGAGAAAATCAATAAAGGATAGGTCATTGTTGACCAACTAGCAGATGCACCAAC